>PVKC010002325.1:0-44166 GCA_004027635.1 Crocidura indochinensis
TGGTCTGTCCTAGGTTAACACTACTTAGAATCATTTCTATAGGACCAAAGTATAAAGTGTCATAGTTTTTACACATCCATTTACCTGTTCTGCTCTGTTTTATTTATGCAAGAATCATGATGTTCTAAACTTAGAAAGGCTTCATTGCTTCAGGATCTTTTGCAATTCCCTATAGAATTGGTATTCTTTTTTATTTGTTTTATATTTCTGTAATTTTTTCAAGGAAATATTAATAGACATGTTCACTCTTCAGACACTATTGAGGATACAGACATTTGAAGAATACTAATTCATCTATGATGAGTTCCTTTCATCTATGAGCATGGACTGTATTTCCATTTATGTTTTCTTTAATATCCTTCAACCATGTTTGATCATTTATCCTATACAAGAATTTGGTGTATGCAGTACATAAAGAACTTGTGAATTCAAAAGCAAACAAGACACACAATCCTATTAAAAATAAGCCAAGGGGGACAGGGAGGCACCTTAAATACGGAACATGTCTAATATGATGAAGACTCTCATATTGATTTTATGCCAATGAACATATCCCCATCACCAGCTAATATAGTCATGATGGCCCCTGAACATTACTGGAATCAGGCTTTAATCCCATGAGGCACATCTTCAGACCAAGCACTATTGGACATCAGAATTATTTGAAAAAACCTGAACAAAGAAACTGAATAGGTATTTTTAAAAGAAATGCACAACATAAGGACTGGGAAGCTTGCACAGTGAGTAGGACATATGTCTTGCATGCAGCTGACCTGGGTCCAATCCCATCTGGTCCCCCAACTCTGCCAGGAGTGATTTCTGAGAGCAGAGACAGGAGTTATCACTGAGCACCAATGGGTGTGCCTCCCCCCAAAGAGATTCATTGGTACATTGGAAATTATTAAATAAAATATTTGTGATATAATTAAGGGAAATAGCAATTAAAAGTAGAATTAAATTTAAGGTTACTATTTATGCAAATTCTGTTTTAAGGGTATTTTTGGTCTTTCAAAATTATTAGTTTTTCAAAGGAATCAAATATAAATAATTAGATTCTTCAATTATTGTAATGCATTCTAAATATTAATCTATTTTATATATATTATTTTATAAATATTTTCCATTACTGAATATTTTATTAAAATCTACCATCATTTATGGTCTTTCTACTATTAACAATCTATTTTTTAATTTCCTTCATGTGACAGCAATATTATAATCAGAAATGAATATATAGATTGATGAAAGATAGATAAATGTTGTATATTATAGATTACAATAATTATTATAACAGAAATATACCTTACATTACTGATTACATTAAAACATTTCTGCTAGATAGAAACTAAAATTGCTTTCTTGAACTTAAGCTGCACTTTATACATTGAATAAATTAGGTCATTATTATTCTATTCAAATTCCTAGGGGTACCCTGCCGTTGATTTGTATCTATTTAATTTAGATCAGTTAGGAACACCTTTACTTAATGTCATGATATTTCCATTATGGAATTAAAACTCTCCTGAAAAGACTGTGTCAGGTTGGGAGCCTTCAGGGAAGTTGTGTTCCATTAAAGACACTTTGATTTGGAGATTCTTTAGAATGTGTTTCAAGAGGAGAAGATATTAAAAAACACTGTATAAATGTACAATATATTCATTGAATATCTACTGCTAACATCTGCTACATTTGTAATTTTTTCTTTTCTAATAACATCTTTTATAATTCTTTGGCTTCATTTTAATTGCCTTGTTTCAACTTATTTTTGTTGTTTATTTGTTTGTCTGTTTTTCATTTTTTTCTTTCTTTTTGTTTTGTTTTGTTTTGTTTCTAGACCACAACCTCTGATGCTTGGGGTTACTCCTGGCTATGTACTCAGAAATCGCTCCTGGTTTGGAGGACCATATGGGACACCGAAAATCAGGCATCAAACCAAGGTCCATCCTGGATCAACTGCATGCAAGGACAACACCCTACCGCTATGCTATCACTCCGGCCCCTTTTGTTAAGTTTTTTTTTGGGGGGGGGTGGGGAGGTTTGGGCCAGACCTGTTTGATGCTCAGGGATTACTCCTGGCTAAGCGCTCAGAAATTGACCCTGGCTTGGGGGGACCATATGGGACGCTAGGGTATCGAACAGCAGTCCTTCCTTTGCTAGTGCTTGCAAGGCAGACACCTTACCTCTAGTGCCACCTCTCCGGCCCCTTTTGTTAAGTTTTTAATTAAATTTATTTATCTGATATATATTTTTATTCTGTACACCATTAAAGCCCAAGAAGAGTTGTTTTATGGGACTAGGACTTACAGTAGGGCTTATAATTATGGCCAATCAATAGTGCAAGTAGTGGAAATAACTAATAAGATTTTGTGAGAAATTATAAAAATGGAAGATTAATAAATATAAATGAGATAGAAGTAATTATTCCCTAAATACTAGCAGAATAATATTGTTCTTGATTTTACATGAAATGAAATTACAAAACATTTTTCAATTTGTTTTATCACAAATGTAAATGCTAAATTATATAGAATATTTTTGTAAGTAAAGAAAATAGAAAATCTGGTAAAGATTTCTATAAAATATGAGTCATATATTTAAGCATTTTCTATCATGAAAATATTTTAACTCAATCATTTAAAAACAGATGAGTGGCTAAATAAACTAATAATAAAACCAAATAAATAATATGTGGTACATATACACTATGTTAATAAATAATATGTGGTACATATACACAATGTGGTACATATCACAATTCAGCCATCAGGAAAAATGAAGTCATGAAATTTTCCTATACATGGATGGACGTGGAAACTATTATGCTGAATGAAACTAGTCAGAGGGAGAGAGGTAGACACAGAAAGTCTCATTCATCTGTAAGATTTAAGAAAAATAAAAGATAGTATGGTAATATGGGTAATAATACCCAGAGACAATAGAAATTGGGTTTGAAAAAAACAGCCTATGAAATGAAGCTTACTACAGAGCGGTAAGTGCGGTTAGAGAAATAACTACACTAGCAACTATCATGACAATGTAAGTGAGTGAGATAAATAGAATGCCTGTCTGGAATACAGGCAGGGGAAGGGGTAGGGTGGAGATGGAGGCATTAGTGAAGGGAAGTATGTGCTGTTAAGGGAGTTGTTCTTTTCTATAACTGAAACCCAGTTACAAACATGTTTGTAATCCTGGTGCTTATAGATATTATAAAAATAAAAATAAATAAAAATCACATTTAGCAGCTTGCAAATATCAATGTACTTAAAAGTTGTTCATTGTTTATTGCTTTTCTTAAGTCAAACTCTTGAGTGAAAATCCTGCAGAGAACAAAGGTATTGTTCTTCATTAGTTAATATTGTTGACCTTAAGGTGTCAGTTTCATGGGTACAGATAGCAGTATTAGAAGTAAATAAAAAAGGAAGACGGTGGATGTAAGTAAAATGCATAGAAAGAAAATGATGAAAAAAATGTTCTTTTCTGGATGGTTTGAGGTAAAAGATTAGATTATAGTTTTCAGAATCAAGGGCACATAGATGCAACACACAATGTTCATGATTTATGGAAGTGTTTTGGAAGGTAGAAAATCAATCTAGATTCTCAAAGTTTTGTTTTGTTCAGATTATTCTGAACTCAGACCAGTCTTCTCACAGAACACTGCTCCAACATAGTCATTTTAAAAATTAGACACACATATATGTGTACGTATAATATCAGGATGTCATGTGCTAATGCAAACATATGCCCATGCATTTATTTAGCTTTGAGGTTTAATTAAATATATAATAATTTCTAGATTATATTTAGAACTTTTATATTTGAATACTTTGAGTGTTTTGTTTTGGTGATTATATGATTTAGTTTATTTAGTTATGGGACTGCTAAGGAAGGCTAGACAATATATAACCTCAATTCAAATTGACATTTATTAACTAATCCATGCCATTTCTGTAGGAGTAAATAATAGTTTATTAGTGAAGTTGGTTATAATAGTCTTTGAGTACCAAACATGGGCTTTCCATTCATACACATGCCAGAGCTTACCTATCCCCCCACCCAAATACTGGAAGGTTGTATGCAAATAGAAGTTACAATCTAACAAACAGAGTTTACCTGGGATTCCCTGAATTTAGGATTAAGAATTTAAGAAAGATTTTTTGTTTTATTTTTGTTCTTTTTTTTTTTAATAAGCACAGTAAGCATTGGAGAAATTAGAAGGGAATTCTCTTTGCCTAAAAGATACCCATTTGCTCCACTCATTATTGTCATGAGAACTACAGGCTCTGGACAGGCTTGTTGACGATCCCCAAGGTCCTTTTCTGATGCCAGAAAACATTCTCAGTTGTGGCTGACAAAAGTCTAAGATCGAGTCTTTCTTTATGGTTCTAGGAGTTTTGTTCCGTCAGGCTTGTGGTAGTCAGTCTTCTGTAGTTAGTGACCTTGATTTTTGCACATATCCTAGGAGGAAGCCTACGGTATAGTCTTTCCTGTGATTCTAGAAATTCTGTTCAGTCACGGTTATCAAAGTCAAACTTATGGAATTAGAGATTTTGGTTTTTGTATAAATCCAAGGCCGAAGTCTAGGCTAGGGTCATTCTTATTGGTCCCAAGAAAAGTTCTGCCCAGTCGCTGTAGTCAAAGTCAGTTCTATAATTAATGATCTTTGTTTTTGCACATATCAAGGTCAGAGTGTCTTCTGACTTCATGTTTCCATTGGGTAATGAAGTAGGGCAGTCTGCTCTTAGGGCAAGTTGTTGCTGTTTCCTCGTAGTCAGGATGTTGTATCAACTTGGCATGGGCTGGTGCCATAGCGGTATTAGGGACTTCCCCGGGGGCAGGGTTGATTCCTGGTGCTTTTGCAGGGAGCTGTGTAGGTTTATGGAAAGTACCCCCATATTATAGAATTTATGGGTTCTTTTTTGTTTTGTTTTGTTTTGTTTTTTTGTTTTTCGGGTCACACCCAGCAGTGCTCAGAGGCCACTCCTGGCTCCATGCTCAGAAATTGCTCCTGGCAGGCACGGGGGACCATATGGGGTACCGGGATTCGAACCGACAACTTTTTGCATGAAAGGCAAACGCCCTACCTCCATGCTATCTCCCGGGCCCCAAGAATTTATGGGTTCTTATCCTTAGTAAATAAGAGTCTGTTTCTATACTTAAGATTTTCCCCTTCTTTTTTATTGTGCCTATACAAAAGGGAACACTGGCATATTATATTGCCCTTGCATTTGGGAGTAAGACTGATAGACTGTACAATCTCTTTGCCGTGGTTTTGACCTGAGCTTTTATCCCAAGCAAGACTTTTTCTTCTAGAATTTCACCAAGCAGAACCAAAATAGGCAAAATGAAGTATTAGATAAAATAAAATAATAATACAAAAGTATAAAAAATATAAATAAATAAATAAAATAATATATAAAAAGAATGGAGCAGCTTACCTTCACCTTTGCAATAAACACACTAAGAAGTATAACTATTGAGGTATTAAACATACCAGAAAAATATAGGGCTTGAATCATCTTGCTTTGCCTCATAAATGGAGGGGGAAGAAAAAAAATGTGAATGGTACCAGGGACAAACAGTCATATGAATATTTAGTGGAAATACAAAATAATCAGACCCAAACACAAATCCAAAGTCATCAACAACAGAAACAAGATACCCAACTACATCAAGATATATACAAAAGAGTTCAGTTACACTAACAATCCATGGAGCAAAGAGGGGAGGTATGGGATGCATGCTGGGAACAGGGGTAGAGGGAGAACAACACTGGTGGTTGGAATGACTCTATTTCACTGTCACTTTGTACCTTAAATATAGCTGTGGAAGACTTGCAACAAAAAAGAAAGGTAAAAAGAAAAGACAATATGGTAAAATACCCAGAGACACTAGAGATAAAGGCCTGAAAGACCAGCCCATGATATGAAGAAAGTGATGAGCACAGTTAAAGAAATAACTAAGAACTTCCAGGACAAAGATAGTGAGAGAGAGAAATAGAATGCCTGTCTCGAAGACAAGTGGGCATGGGGGAGAAATAAAATGGGGGGCATTGGTGGTGGGAAAGTTGCACTAGTGAAGGCAGGATGTACATTTTCTGAATGAAACCCAACTATGAACTTTTCTATTACCATGGTGCTTAAATAAAGAGATTCTTAAAAAAAAAAAAGAATTTAAGAAGAATTCAGAATTTAGTGATGTATTTAGGTCTGTCTCCAAATGTTCAAGCCTCTTCTTTCACCAAAAGTGATTTTTGTTTTAAGATTACACTGTAATTTAGGGTTTTGTTTTTGTGTGTTTTAGTTCCATTTTTATTGTTATTTTTATACTAGAGCTTTCTATTTTTTGTACTAAAACAAACTTTCTCCTAGACTCTTTTGTAATTTGCATATTTCTAAGTCAGTTATTTGAAGCATGTTCCCATCTGATTATGCCCCTTTGAGGTATCTGTCAGAAGTATACATAAACATAAAATAAAACCTATGTCAATGTTTATTAAAGTGCTATTTACAAGGCCAGAAATGACTCAACAGTTGAGCACTTAACCTTGGTTGTGTGAGATGTTGAGTTTGATTATCAGCTCTGTTCAGACAGTTAAAATATATTAATATAAGAAAGTACCAAAACAGCTTCTGATTAGATAAGAATGATGTTCAATTAAGCAATGGAACACTATTTATTTGCATAAAATGTAAGATTTTTCATTCACTGCATATTGGAAGGAACTTCTTGGAAATAAGTGAAACAACTCAGATATGAAAATGATAACTACAGATGATTTTACCAGTGTAAAACATAAAAATGATGTAATGCCAAAGAGAATATAAAAACAAGTCAGTGGACACTCATGGATAGCAGAGGTAAATTTCCTGAAAGTAAGGAAGGGGACCTCACAGACACAGAGCACGAGATGTGCATTGCACACACATGGACTGTTCTCTCATCAAAAAAAGAGAAATTTGTATTGAACATTAAAAATATTTCTAAAAAATATTTCTATTTGGGTGAACTTCCTGTGTCTATTAGTAATAATTTTAAAGTTTAGTAGATCTGCCACTAGTTCCTGGCTAGGGAACTATATCATGGCTTGTGTTTTCTCATGGAATAAACACTGTCTTTTACATGACTTGTGATTGTGCAACATTTCACTTCTCCAGATCCAAGTCTCTTTGCTTCATTCCTGACTGTGCTGTGCCACACGGAAAAGCATCTAAGGGTTTAGCACAGGTCCTTGCCTGATCCAGAGTCTCCCTGGGATGTGCTCTGTGATTGTGTCTTTCACTTGTCTACCTCTCCTCGCAATGCCTGGGTTTTAAAGTATTAAAAAATGCAAAGGGATAATTGACATATACCTCTTAGGTCTTCTGGAAGTCACTTCAGCCAAATGGAATTAAACAGTGGCAAAAAGTGTGATAATTTGTTTCCACACATTATACCCTGAAGATAAACCTTCATTTTGATATGGAGGGTGCACTTTTTAGTCATTGATTCTCTGATTATCTTATGTGAATTAATGAAGTTAATTAATTAATTAATTAATCTTTTGGATTTTAGAAGCTGAGAATCATTCTCATGTTACAGACACAGATATGGCCCAGATAGAAGTGCGAACACTCAAAAGTTCATGTACATTTCCAAGAGATGTTCAGGAAGGAAGAGGTGTGAACTACGCTCAATATACTGACTGATGAGTTATATGGAACAAAATTTCAAACCAAGATTCATCACCAATCTTGGAAGAAGAAAGTAATAATTTTATAAACTTAAGTGTGCTTTCCTATAGATAAACTCAGGTCCTGTACTACTACTAGGTGATGGATTTTGATGAATTGACTCCTTTACTATTTAAAAATATACATCTTTGTACATATATTCTTAAATATTACTATACAGGATGTTTAGTATACCATGTTATTTCTTCAGGGACTGGAATACATTTCTTAGTTCTTTGGAATAATATTATATGTTCATGAAGATACATTAATAGCAGGTTATTATGCCACAGTATTCTTAAAGTAGATTGACTTTTATTCTTATAATATCTATTTATTCAAATAACTCTTGACTTGCAGATAATTTGAGGAACTGGTTTGAACTTCATTGAATTTTATTTTTATATTTTCTTTAATTAAATCTGAACTTGGGGGCCGGAGAGATAGCATGGAGATAGGGCATTTGCCTTGCATGCAGAAGGATGTTGGTTCGAATCCTGACATCCCATAAGGACCCTCGAGTCTGCCAGGAACAATTTATGAGCATAGAGCAAGGAGTGACTTCTGAGCGCTGCCGGGTGTAACCCAAAAATGAAGAAAAACAAATCTGAACTTGAAGATTCAAATAATATTAGTAATGAGAGAACCATTAGTAAATAAATCTGGGCCTGGGATTTTGCTTTGGGCAAAACTCTTGATTACCATTTAATTTCCTCAATAGTAATGGGGCTGTTTAGATATGCTGGATGATCCTAGTTTAACCATGGAAGATTATGAGTCCAAGAATATATCCATTTTTCGTGACATGGAATATCTCAAAGTAGTCTCTGATTACCCTTTGAATCTCTAGTATCTACAGTGATATCCCCCTTTTCATTTCTAATCTGGTTTGTTAAGTTTCTCTTTCTCCACCTCTTTGTGAGTTTTGCTAGTGGTTTATCAATTTTATTTATTTATTTATTTATTTATTATTTTTATTTATTTTTTCAAAGAACCAACTTTTGCTTTCATTGATATTTCAGATTGTTTTATTGATTTCCACTTCATTGATATATGCTCTAAGCTTTGTTATTTCCTTCTGCCTTCAACAAATTTGGTTTGTTTTGCTGATCATCTGTCTTATAAGCTCTGTCATTAAGCTTTTTCTGTAGGCCCCTTCTTCCTTTCTGATGTATATTGCAAAGCTATAAATTTTTCTCTTAGTACTTCTTTTGCTGTCCCATAAATTCTGGTAATTTATGTCTTCATTGTCATTTATTTCCAGGAATGTGTTGATTTCTTCTTTGATTTCATCTCTGACCTACTGGTTGTTCAGTAGTCAGCTGTTTAAATTCCAGGTGTTAAAATTTTTCTTCTGTGTCCCTTTGTAGTTCACTTCTTATTTCAGTGTCTTGTGATCTGAGAAGGTAGTTTCTATCCTCTTGACTTTATGGAGGTATATTTTATGGAACAGCACGTGGTCTATTCCTGGAGAATGACCCATGTGCATCAAAGAATAATTTGTATTCAGTTTTCTGCAGATGGAGTACCCTATTTTTATCTATTAAGCAACTTGCTTCCATTTCTCTTTTCTGAGCTAGTATATTATTGTTGACCTATCAAGGGGTAACAGGGCAGTGTGAAGTCTCCCACTATTATTCTATTGCTATTTCCATCTTCTTTCAGATTTGTTAACAATTATGTTAAATATTTTGCTGGTGCTTCATTGGGTGTATATATGTTTAAGAGTGTGATTTCTTCCTGTTGTATGTATCCTTTGATTAGTACGAAATGTCCATCTTTGTTCCTTATAACTTTTCTGAGACTAAAATTAATGTCATCTTATATAAATATGGCCACTCCAGCTATTTTAAGAGAGTTGTTTCTTGGATGATTTTCTACCAGTCTTTAATTTTGAATATGCTTGTTATTACTATTCTGATTTGATTCTTGTCAGCAACAAAATGTTAGATTAAGCTTTTTTAATCCATTTTGCCACTCTGTGTATCTTAACAGGTGCATTTAGTCCATTAATATTGAAAGAGATAATTGTCAGGGGATTTAGTGTCATATTTGTGTAGAAGTTTGGTGTGTCTGTTGGTCTGTCTTGTCTTAAATTAGGCCTTTCTGGTTTTTTTTAAGACTGGTTACAACCACTTGCAAAAAAGGCGAACTCAGACTTCCATCTAACAGCATGCACAAAGGTCAAATCCAAATGGATTAAAGACCTTGATATCAAACCTGAAACAATACAGTATATAGAGCCACAAGTAGGTAAAACACTCCATGACATTGAAACGATGAGATATTGAGGAAATAGCACACTTCAAATAAGTGGAAGTGGAGATAAAAAGGTGGGACTAAGATGGGACTATATTAAGCTTAGAAGCTTTTGCACCTCAAAGGAAATAGTACCTAGAATACAAAAGCCACCCACAGAATGGGAGAAACTATTCACCCAAAACTCATCAGATATAGGGCTAATATAGAAGATATACAAGGTACTGACAAAACTTAACAAAAAAAATTCTTATACCATCAAAAATATAGGGAGAAGTAATGAACAATTTTTCAAAGAAGAAATACAAATGGCCAAAAGGCACATAAAAATGCTCCACATCACTATTCATCAGTGAGATGCAAATCAAAATAACAGTGAGGTACTAGCTCATGCCACAGAGACTGGCACACATCACAAAAAACAAAAACAAAAACAACAAAAATAAACAAGAACAATCAGTGCTGGTGGGGATGCAGAGAGAAAGGACTCTCATTCACTGCTGGTGAAAATGCTGTCTAGTCCAGCATTTATGGAAAATAATACGGAGATTCCTCAAAAACCTTGAATTGAAACTGTGGTACATATACACAATGGAATATTATGTATCCATAATGAGAGATGAAATTATGAAATTTTTCTATACATAGATGTAAAGGTACATGTACATCCTATACGTGGATGTACATGGAACTATTTTGTTGAGTACATGAAAACTATTATGCTGAGTGAAATAAATTAGGGATAGAGATAGACACAGAATATTCTCACTCACTATAAGTTTAAAAAATACAAGAAATTATAGTAATAATGCTCAGAGATGAAGGCTGGAAAGACCAGTTTATAATATGAAGCTCACCACAAAGAGTGGTGAGTGCTGTTAGAGAATTAACTACACTAACAACAATGTTAATGAGTGAGAGAAGTAGAATGCCTGTCTTGAATACAGGCAGGGGTGGGGGAGCAAGAAGAGGGTGCATTGTTGAAATTCAACTGCAATCACATATATAACCATGGTGCTTAAATAAAGATATTATAAAAATAAATAAATATACTTGCAAGTGTTAAGTGTAGTAACATATATACAATGTTATTAAGACTAAATGCTTAGTAGATTAAATAATATAACTACTAAAATATTAGTAATGAGAATATGTAATTGTAAATATAGATAACACTATACACAAAATATATTTTTATGAAGTGTAATTTAAGCAAAAATTAATATTATTCAGGTAAGTAAAAGGAAGCAAAATAAATGAAGGACAATTGTTATGATGGAAGAAACATGGATAAAATATACTTATACGTGTCTTCAGATGAATTCATGAGGCCAAAATAAAAAACAATAATCTTAGGCTCAGAACCCTTTATATGACTTAAAAGACTATCCCCACATTTTAATATATTTCAACTAATTTCATATTTTAATGACTGAGTCTCTTTGTCTCCTGCTACCACAGAGAATCTGTGTGTCTGTATCTGTGGCACACCAGCTCCATTCTCCCTAGGCATTTCTTTCCACATGATTGGAATCCACAGATCAAAACAGAGTAAGCACTCAAATTGTTTTGTTCTTTAACCAATCTTTAGATCCTTCAACCCTTTCTAATTTAATCTAATTTCTCATCTGTTCTCCAGTATTCATTCATTTCAGAAATAAATTGCGCCTGCCTCTAAAGTCATACATAAGACAATGAATCCCCTTTCTGAATGCTTACTTACAGAAATGCTGCCAGAGAGACTCTGAGCAAGAATGATCCCCATCGCAATCTGTTTCCATTGCCTGGAACAGCATATTCTCACCTTGAATTTGACACCATCCTTGTTTCTAATGCTTTTCAAGATCATGAATCATTGCACAAATTTTATCTTGTCTTCATTCTTTTTTTCTTGGAAGTTACATGGTTTGTCATGTATGTTGGCATTTTCTAAAATGCCTTTCATTCATAATCATCTAAACAAGGAAATTTAGTATATTTTTGATCAGCCTGCTTATGTTTGTCTAGATCCAAGTGAAAATATCATGATAAAATTAATATTTAATTAAGGTCATATAAAGAAAACATTTATAAATCAATCCAAAGTACTCTTAATTTAATCGAAGACTTCTGAAATATTGATGTGTAGTTATGTTCATCACTTTCAAGATATTTTTAAGAAACCATGAATCATAAGTATGTATTAGTCTGTTGCATATTGACCTGCTTTGCTTCTATTTGAAATGCTTCTTCAACAAAGGCAAATTTAATTCTTGGAATATTGAAAAAAATAATAACATCTTAAAATATTTTATTAAGGGGCCCGGGAGATAGCATGGAGGTAAGGAGTTTGCCTTTCATGCAAAAGGTCATCGGTTCGAATCCTGGTGCCCCATATGGTTCCCCGTGCCTGCCAGGAGCAATTTCTGAGCATGGAGCTAGGAGTAACTCCTGAGCACTGCCGGGTGTGACCCAAAAACAAACAAAAAAAATTATTAATTTTATAAAAATCCTCATATTTAAAATCTCACTTAATGAGATAATGTCCACATTTTCAACTCATATTAATATCAATGAAAGTACATACTCACACATACACTCATATACACACTCAATTACAATGAGATTCTTGCCTTATTTCTGGGCATGAGCTTTACATCAATTACAATACAGCCAAGACTGAATCAAAACAGAATGACATTGTCCTGGCCTTCATGTTCTCCCCTGGAACACGAAAGAGATGTGAAGTTCCAGAAGGGCATTACCATAGGCAAAGCAGCTGCCAGGACCCCTGGAAAACACCACAGAGGAGAGAAGAGGTGGTAAGTGTGACCTGACAAATTATGTTCCTTCTGACAGCACTTTATCCCTGAATCTGGACTGTGACATTGGTTTATCAGAACATACAAAAATGCATCCATATTTCACAAGCACATACACAAGTGAGATCACATGCATATAAAATATAATAAAGTTTATACTTACAAATAGAACACACCTGAAATATTTACCCACAGGAAATAGAATAGGTATGGTTCTAAGATATAATAAATAAGCTGATAGATTTCAAGCACAGAGAGTAAATTTTGTGTAAATGCATTTTTATCCATTTCAAAAGCAGAAAATAATGATTTTTCTCATTTGAAAATTTATATTGAGAAGCTGGTGATTGAACATGAAATGGGATTTTTTTTTACTGGAGAAGATTCAAAACTTAATATAAGAACTGGTTACTTGGGGCTTCACTTTGGCACTTTTCCCTGATGTTTTATTAACAACATTTTGAAGTACCTAAGTTGATGGTACTGCTTTATTAATCAAAACTTGTATGCCTATCACATCTATGAACCTTTTATATGACTCTCCCACTAAAAAAGAGAGAGAGGTAAAGAGAGAGAGAGGGGGGCAGAGACAGAGACAGAGACAGAGAGAACCATACAAAAAGTTGTTTGTGAGTTCTATAACTGAGTTCACCCAAATATTATAGTGGAAAACTTTGGAGAAATGACTTTATAGTGATAGACAATTACAAAAGAATTTATGACAGGACTTCCTTAAAGTGAAGGAAAGAGGTCTGAAATCATGGACCAGGAATATGCACAAAGCACTCTTTTCCCCTCTGTGTGTGGCCTCAGGAAGACTCTAGCAGGAGAAGCATTATATGGTTTTATCAGACTAAAGGGCACATGATCTAAATATCTGTTTCTATTCCTGAATGTAGATGAAAGATGGACAGACTGTATTTGAAAGCATAGGAATCAATTATAATCAAATGTTTTCAAAAGAAGTGTCTCTTTTGGCTTATCATGATGTATTTTTTCAAAAATATTTACAGTATAATCAAAAGGCACTTGTAAAAAAAACACATAAATAATATAAATAATGAATTCCAGCTTAGTAAATCAGGCATCGCAGACAAGCACTCACTCTCACATCTTGTTATCTTGTTTTATCCCTGTCATTTCTCTGTCAGCTCAAGCAGACAAGACCCCTCAGTGCAAATCTGCAAAGTGTTATTTCTTTGCATCAATTGTTGCAGACACCCAGCTGTCCAAAAGCCTTCCATTAGTTATTTAGCCTTTATTTATATAGATTCCAGTGGAACAATGACTTGCTATCACACATCTTATTTTCAGTTTGAGTGATCACAAATCTCATAATAGAACTTCTTGTAAGGTCTGGTCAAGACAGTTGAAAATGAAATTTAGCAAGTGAATCGGGGACTTTGATGTGCTTCTTTCAGAAAGTTAAATACATACTTTCAATAGAAAAGACAATAAACATTTTTTGATACTTCATTTGGGGGGTATAGATGCTAAATAAAAATTAAATCCAATGTTTTATATGTTTGTTTCATTCACTGGTTTTTGTACTTTTTTTTCTTTTAATATTTTCTGTCCTAGGGTGCTCCCTGATGCCTTTAAGAAACCATGAGTCCTTGGGATCCAACCTGGGCTTACATCATGCAGACTATGTTCTGGACCTTTATACCCAGAATCCATTAGCTATTGTGGGAACTATGGTCCTGGAATCTGGAGGAAAAGACCTCTCCCATTGAATGTTAGCCAAGCAGTCTGGTGGTCTATCTAAAACTGGAAGATGCAGTTTTGTGGCTGTATGAGAATCACTGGGTTTCGGGGCCATGGGCCTATTTATCCTGTGATTCTGAATTCCGGTTGGAGCCTGTTTGTCAAATATGTAATATATGACAAACAGCTCATCTTGTACCCACCCCTCTCTCTTAGGAAATCTCTTAGGTACTGTAAATGGAACGAGGATTAGCCGCTTGAAGGTCAGTGCGTTAAACCCTGCACCACATTTCCAGCCCCTTGTTTTCTTCTTAACATACTTTCCAATCCTTTTTTGTTTTGTTTTGTTTGGGGATCACACATGGTGATGCTCAGGTGTTACTCCTGGCTATGAACTCAAAAATCACTCCTGGCTTGGGGGACCATACGGAACGCCGGGGGATAGAACTGCAGTTCATCCTAGTTCAGTTGCATGCAAGGCAAATGCCCTACTGCTGAGTCATGCTCCGGCTCCTTTACTCCTTTAAAAAATATTAATTTATTTATTATGTTTTTGTGCCAAACCTGGCTGCACTCAGGGGTTACTACTTGTTCTGTGCTCAGAAAGTACTCCTGGCAGGCTCAGGGGATCATGTGGAATGCTTGGAATAGAACCTGGGTCCATGGGGATCAGCCACATGCAAGGCAAATGACCTACTGTGTGTTATCTCTCTGGCCCCATATTTTCCACTTTTAAGACCTTTGTTTTCTTATTTTACATTTTTTCAACTCTAATGACAGAAATCTTCGAGAAATGTCTAGTCAAGGGTAGTAGTCTGATAGGTTTGCTGGTCTATGATTTGCATAAACATACTGAAACAAACATTACTAACAAAGGCTGTGACATGAAGGAAGTAATATTTTTACTTAGTAACTTAATGTTTTGTGTTGTAAATTTATATCAACATACATTCATGCTATAATATTCCCTTAGGTAGATAAAGTGAACTTGTACACCATCTTTATAGATGCTGCCTTAAGCTGTTTGATGTTGATAATATTTTCAAATGTCAAATTTTTAGGATCGAGGGTGTCTGAAACACAGACATCATGGTCCTTTTAAGAACAGTCAAAATTTTATAACTCTTGAAATCAACTAGAGGAGGCACTGCTTAGGTGCATGATTTAAAATAACCAAATATAATATATTATAATTATATAATACATTTTTTCAAAAGAGTTAAAGTGATATAGTCATTATATCCACATAAATGTCACAATCCATATAGTGTATAAAATTTATATTTTTGCATTTCCTTAGTCTTTTTTTTTCAATGTGATGTCTTGGATATTGAAAAGAAGTGTGACCCATTTAAGACAGAAGATCATTTTTAGCTCTTTGATAACCATTCAGTCATTCTGTTTTCAACATATTAGATGCTAGTATGCTAGTTTATTTAGTGTTTTTTTCTTTAAAATTTGAGAAAAGTTCTTTTTTAAGGTCTTAGCTAAGAGTTCAGCAACATTGTCATTATAATGTTTATGATACAGTAGGACAGTGAAAGATCCCAGGGATTACTTTGAGTCTATTTGCCAAAAGCTTGAAATCAAGCTAAATTCTCTCCTTATGAGGGCAGTAAGGGATTTATCAGGAAAATGTTGATCACTAATATACTAGAAAATAAAAATTAGTAATATAATTTTGAATCAATTTAAGTACACTCAGAATATTTTTCTTTATAAAGTTTACATAAATTATCTACTAAGCACTGGGCTTCTAACATTTTAAATAATTCATTTCACACTCAGACATAAAATTAAGTTTGTTGAACTAATTTTCTTACACAAGCTGGAATAACTTAATATGTCATAAGTTGGAATATTATAGAAAACCTTTTCAGTATCATAGAAAGCCATTAGCACCATATTAACAAATTGTTTTTGGTGTTCCCACATTAGCTTATTGATTTAAAATATTCCATAGATCTTCATATTTCTTTTAGTAAAATATTAATCTTTCATAGTTGATTGCAAACATGAGCTATATCAGAATGAGAATTTTCATATACCAATAATTGTTTTAAATTTTATCATTTGTTGATTATATTTGCTTGCTTTCTATTTTCATGATCTTGATACTCTTAAATTATATCTTTAACTACATATTGATCTCCACCTTTCCACTTTAACTCCACATTCATCTTGACCTCCATCTTCATGTCCATACTTTCAACTAATACCTCATGTCACTCTAATCCAGACTTCCTACTCAGATTTAACTTCTGCTGTTCCAATATTTATCAAATTCTACTCTAGTAAATGTTTACTTTCAACTCTCTTACAGTGATACCTTGGCTCAATCCCTCAGTATCCCTCAAGCCAGGAGCAATTTCTGAGCACATAGCCAGGAGTAACCCCTGAGTGTCACTGGGTGTGACCCCAAAACCAAACTAAACCAAACCAAAACTAAACTAAATTGCTGTAGTTATACTGTTACCTTGTTGCACACTATTTTCTCTTTAGATGCATTCTCAAAGACCAGCCCAAGGATTGAAACAACCTCATGAATAATGATCGTCACATCACTTCTCTTAACATTTCAGAAGGTTCATAGTTTAGAACGTGCATTTTTATCATGAAAGAGGAAAAGTTCTATAAGTTGTCTCTTTTGAAATGTTCAGAGGATTTACCCTGCCCTGTTAAATTTATTTATTATAATATCATTTTTACCACCATAACCCATAATGAGCCTTTATTTGTTTACCTCTGAGAATAGGGGACACTTTCAGCATTTCCAGAGTTATCAGGCTGTCCAACTGCACTCAGGGAGTCATGCAGCTGCAAGAATCTAACATAGCAGACAGACATTCTATTAAATTATTTAACTCAACATGATCCAATTTTCCTTGGTTATATTTTGAAAACCCTGAAATTGAGAAATAAGTTTCTAAACTCAGTGTTGCACTTTCTGGAAATTACCACTTAAGGGTAAATAATTTCTTTTGTGTATATATTTGCTATGTTCTACTTAATCTTGAAACAGCTTCCATGTGTGCATTGAAAGAGCTTTTGACTTTTAGTAAACACTCAATATCTATTAGACAGGATCCCTGTGTCATATTTAGAGTTTTAGTTCAGATTTAAACTGTGTTTCTGTTTTAGCTAGATTAGCTAAATCATAAGGCTTGGACGATGAAAGTCATTCTTGGGGGAGTGTGATTAATGGAGAGATAAGAGAGAGAATAAGAGAGAGGATGTACAGGGAATAGTAGAGGGGATAGAAGAGAGGATGGAGAGTTAGTTAAGTCACTTGCAGTGGCCAACACTATTTCAATCCTTGAATTATGATATATGACTTATGACTTCCCCAAACCTCACCATCTATGATGCATGAATACACAGCCAGGACTAATTCCTGAGCACTGGTAGAAGGTCACCTCTATACCACCACCACCATAACTACCACCTCTATTCTACTACAACTTTTACTACTACTACTACTACTACTCCTACTACTACTACTACTACTACTACTATTACTACTACTACAACTATGACCACCACTACTACTATTACCACCACCACTACTACTATTACCACCACCACCACCACTATGAAGATGATGATGATGATAACAATGACCACTACTATGGATTTTAGAGAGGTTAAGGATAAGATTAATTAAAATAAATTAGAAGTGATCAAGGACATTAATGTGGACTATGTGTTAGGTATGAATTTATTGGTATATTTGTAAAATGACAGCAAAAATAAAAATGCTGAATGAAAGTAAAAAATCTACCCAGAATTTATGGTGACATTAATAACTAGGTATGAGAAATGTGGTGAAAAATATAGAAAGTTAAAAAATAATGAAAAAATAAATTTTCCATCTTT
The DNA here is from genome assembly GCA_004027635.1 of Crocidura indochinensis. Lineage (NCBI taxonomy): Eukaryota > Metazoa > Chordata > Mammalia > Eulipotyphla > Soricidae > Crocidura > Crocidura indochinensis. The sequence continues at coordinate 18,353 of PVKC010002325.1, forward strand.
TTGAAACTATTTCTAATTCTGGCCTTTTCCTGTGGAAATTGTTTAACCTCTTTTTGAGTCAGTTTGATTAAGTGTTCCTGTGTATTTCTATATTTTTTAAAGGTGAAAAAAGGAAAACATGTAATATAACTAAGAATTTGAAGGTTATAAGGAAAAATTAATTGGGCTTCTGCAGGCTGATATTACATAGAAATGTTAAAATGTTCCTTTCTCATTTGAGTTTAATATAGTTCAAAAATGTTACTACGTGTGGATTTAATCAGTCAGCCAACAGCATTTTATTGTGCAAAAAGTTGGAGCAGTTAAACATTTTAAATATTTTAATTCTATTGCACTGAAACCATTGTGATCTACATAGGCCTTCATAGTTGAACTATAGATGTACAATTGGGGTCATTCCCACCACCAGTGTCCACCTCCTCCCTCCACCAATGAACTCAGAAACCATCCTTTACCACCACCCTTTGCCCCCTGGCCTTCAGTATAATAGGCTACTTAAGTTTAGATTGTTAAAATGTATGTCTCTTGATACTATTGTTATTGACTTTGGATTGGATATTAATTTCAGTCTTTACTTCTTCTCGACCAATGTATCTGAGACTATGTGGCCCCTGGCCCAGAGATTTATTTTGTTCCTTTCTTTTTAGTTTTATAGAAAAATACTGAAATATATAATATGTAAAAAAAAAAAAAGTAATCCATGTCCCAAGGTTTTATGAAAAAGATGAGAGCCCTTATTTAAAAGATAAGAAAATGGGAGAGAGATAGACACGGAATAGTCTCAGTCATCTATGGGTTTAAAAAAAAAAGTAAAGACATTATTGTTTTTATTTTTTAAATTTTATTTATTTATTTATTTATTTTTGGGGGGTTTTGGGTCACACCCGGCAGTGCTCAGGGGTTACTCCTGGCTCCATGCTCAGAATTTGCTCCTGGCAGGCACGGGGGACCATATGGGGCACCGGGATTCGAACCGATGACCTTTTGCATGAAAGGCAAACGCCTTACCTCCATGCTATCTCCCGGGCCCCGTAAAGACATTATTGAATTAATCACAGAGACAATAGAGTTAAGGGCCAGAAAAACTGGCTCAAAATATGAAACTCACCACAAAAAGGGAAATAACTCACTAACAACTAGCATGACAATATTAATGAATGAGAGAAGTAAAATGCCTGTCTTGAATACAGGTAGGGGTCGGGGAGGCGGGAGATGGAATTGATGGTGGGAATGTTGCACTGGTGAAAGGGGGTATTCTGTTTATCAGTGAAACCCAACTACAATCATGCTTTTAATCATGGTGCTTAAATATTTTGTAAAAAAATATTTAAAAAAATCAAGATATTAGTGAACATTACTTTTCTCCATACTTTGCATAGTATCTCAAAAATTTCTTTTGTTTTAAGCTACTACAGAATACTCTATAATATTTCAAAAAAAGGAAATGCAAAGAAAAAAGATCTGTGTTTGTGCTACTTTTTTTTGTTGTTGTTGTATATTTGTTTCTGTTTTTGCATAGGCACAGCAAAAGATGGGGAAAATAGAAAAGAAAAACTTTGGCTTAACAACAGAGAAACCCTACCCATAAAGCATTTTGCTATAAGATGAATATAGGCTATGAGTATACTAAACTGTGTAGCCCCAAAGACTTTATTTGTGGTACCAGTATAAGTTCTTCTCAGTCACAGTTGTCATAGTCAAGTTTCTGCAGTTAGAGATTCTGATTTTTGCACAGATTCTATGTCAAAGTCAGGACATCATATGGCATCTTCTGGTTTTATCTCACTGTTAGGTGTAAATGCAGGAAACCTTGCCCTAAAAGCAAGTTAGAATGTTATATTTACCAACTCTGGAGAAAATGCCAGGAAACATTAAGGCCTACCTTAGTAGAAGTCTGATTCCTGGTATTAATGCAGGAAACCAAGCTGGTTCCATAAATGGAATGGAAAGTTCAAGGATAAATGGCCAAAGTCCAATAGTTTGATTCCTAAGCCAAGTCACTATGACAAATGTTCAGGGTGAAAGGCCCCACAGCAATATAAAATTTATGAGTTTCTATTACTATTAGATTAGAACTTGTTTCCATATATAAGCTTTTCCCATCTATGCACAAAGGAACAATCCCACTGATACTACTGGTGCATATGGGGATAAAAATAACAAACTAAGGGGACAGGAGTGGTAGCACAGTAATAGGGCATTTGTGTTGCATGTAACTGACCTAGGAGAGATGCCTGTTTGATCCCTAGCATCCCATATGTTCCCTCAAGCCAGGAGCAATTTCTGAGTGCAGAGCCAGAAGTAATCCTTAAGTGTCACTGGGTGTGGCTGTCCAAAAAAACCACACAAAAATATAAACAAGATAAACAATCCTTATAACACTGTTCTAACATGAATTCAGAACCCAAGAAAAAGTTATCTTCTAGAATTTCTTACTAAACAGATAAAGGAAGAAAGGAAGAAAGGAAGAAAAAGAAAGAAAAAGAAAGAAAGAAAGAAAGAAAGAAAGAAAGAAAGAAAGAAAGAAAGAAAGAAAGAAAGAAAGAAAGAAAGAAAGAAAGAAAGAAAGAAAGAAAGAAAGAAAGAAAGAAAGAAAGAAAGAAGGAAAGAAAGAAAAAGGAAGAAAGAAAGAAGAAAAAGAGAAAGAAAAAGAAAGAGAACAAGGGGGAAACTACCTATACATAAGAATATAGACAGTAGGAATTATACCTATTAAGGTAATACAAACTAAAGAGACATACAAAGGAAATATTCATATCCTCTTTAAGTCTTTTGAACTAGTCTGGAGATATGGAATAAAATCCAGAGCACAGCTTCAGCCTGTGACATGGTCTTGTGGAGTCTGAAAAATGGCTCCCAGACATTTCAGGAAATGTCCTCAAGCCATAGGTTTCTCAAAAACTGAATCTGGTCCACAGAGGAGGGAGGTGGAGGAAAGGGGCAACTGGTTGGCAGTTTGTTCGTATTGGGGGAAGGTTCTGGTTCCTTAGGAATTAAGAACTAAGAGTGAAAGGGTTTAAGTAGGGAGTTATAACAGAACAGGGGTGAGAGAGTGAAGAGCTAGAAAAGGATTTGTAAAGTGGTAAGCAGAGAGGAGGGAGTTATATGTAATAAGGGGAAAATAATATACAACATAGACAGACATTATGTATATTACAGACCAACATTAGACAGATGTTGAGATGGCAAACACCTACACCCAACACACACAGACACTGAAGATTGATTCATGGATTACAGTTGCAAAACTGACTCAGGTGGAATATGTCAGAACACGTAGAATATATAATGCCAGTAAGTCAGATATAAAGGTTTACATTTTCTAGGCAAATCATCATTGGTAAGGGTAAACTTAACTGAAAAAAGGCTTCATGAGTTAGACTGTGTATAGAGCATTCTTAAAATCAATCATAAATTTCATGTTTAGAAAGCTAAGCAATATGGAAATGAGCACTTTAAGATGAGTCCACACCATAAAGTATCAATTAGAGGATCTTGAAATCCAGTTCCTTTCCTGGGAGGGCACTGAAATTATGAACATTATGATATGATGGTAAACTAGCTAAAATTGAAAATAAATTGCAATAATATAATCTTTGAATGTGCTCTGTACCAGGAGTTTATGGCATGAAGTTGCATATTCCATTTTTATCAGTGGACATAAAGAGTAGATCATATTAGCAGGTTTAAGCAAATGGAAACTGAATAGATTAGATTTTTATCAAGGCATTATCTTAATGTGCAAATGTCTAAAAATTTCTTTTGAGTCTAATATAATTTAGCACTGCAATGTGAAACTATATCTCCAAGTGCCACTGTGGGCAAAAAGATAGAGGAGTTGTTATAGACAGATTAAAAATAAGACACTAAAACTTCTTACAGCAAACACTGTAGTGGGAGTTTCTGTCTTGCAAATGCATTCTGCACCAGTTTCTGTGAATAAAAACCATTAGAACATTATTAGAAGCATCTATAAAAAAAAGCAGTTGATTGGACACCTGTTCAATTAAAGCAGCTTTATACATTTCTGAAAGTCTCCTTGAAGTATAGAAAAGAATATAAGCTTTTGTGTTTCTCATCTTCTACTCAGGTCTTTCTCTTCTCCTTGTTATATTATGGGGCTAATTTGGTTTGACACAACTATAATTTAGAGTCTTAGATCATTGTATTGCTTCATGCAATTATTCTAAACACCATATATAAGCAATATCTTTCTGTATTTATTTTCTTCTGGTATACTTTATTTAACACAATATCTTCTAGTTTTATCCACGTTAATGCAAATTGCTTGATGGCATCATTCCTTACAGCTATGTAGCATCCCACTGTATATGTGTACCACATCTTCATAATCCACTCATTTGCTGTTTGTCACCTAGGTTTATTCCAAATCTTGGCTATTGTACAGAGTCCCACAATGAATAGTCCTGTGATAAAGAAAACAGTCATTAGTTTAAATACATATTTTTCTTTCTTGGGGATAGATGCCATAAAGGGGGATTCTAGGTTATATACAAGCTCAATTTTGAGTTCAGTGAGAGCCCTCCATATTGTTTACCATAGGGGTTGGATCAGACAACATTCCTACAGTAACAGAGGAGAGTGTCTCACCACATCCTCATCAACAGATAATATTCCCAGTATTTTTGATATATGCCATCCTCACTGGTATAAGATGCTATATCATTGTTGTCTTGATTTGGATTTCCCTAAGAATAAGTGATGATGAACATTTTTATATGTTTGTTGACCATTTGTAGGTCATCCTCAGAGAAGCGCCTGTTCATCTCTCCCCATTGGGGGAGTGGGCAGGCATATATGGTGACGCTCAGGGGTTACTCCTGGCTATGCATTCAAAAGTCGCTCCTGGCTTGGGGGACCATATGGGATGCCAGGGTGTTGAATAGCAGACTGTCCTAGACAGCCCTCTCTCCCCATTTTTATAGAGTTTTATAGTTTTGTGGAGTTAACCTTTGTGATTAGTTGTATATCTTAGAAATCAACCCTTTATGTGATGTGTTGAGTGCAAAAATAAATTTCTCTGATTAAATTAGCTGATTTTCTATTTTAGCCTGTGTTTCTTTTGCTATACAGAAACTTTTTAGTCTGATGAAATCCCATTTATTTAGACTTGATACCTTGTCATTTGCATCATATCATCGAAGACTTCAATGAGTTTCAAGTCTTGGAGTGTTTTTTATGCTTTCCTCAATGAACTTTATGGATTTGGTTCTAATCTCAAGATTTATGACTTTCTAACATGTTTTAGTTCCTCAGTTTCATTTACATGGATTCTTTCATTTTCTGAAAGAGTTCTTCTTTGAGTTGGTTGAATTATTATCTATATATTTTTTAATTTTGAAGGCTAATGACTCCTTGGTTTCTATTGCTAAAATATTACCTGTCAATTTTAGTTCCTCATCTATAAAGCTCAGGCATTTAGGTGAATTTGGTAATCTTCCATGATTTCTTCCATATCCCCAACTGTAAGTGTCTTCCTTAGCTTAGACATTGATGTTTTCATTTAGTAGTTTAGAATGCTGGAATATCAAGGTATTTAAGAATGTGATCTATTGAACTGTATGTATGCAAGTTGGCTTGAGGTATATCTTCTTTAGGCATTATTTTTCTAAATAAGCTAAGGTTTGTTCTCTAAGTACGATAAAAAAATTGCAAACTAGTTTATTGTTTTTTTTTTCAGCTGGGTTTTGATTTGTATGTTTTCTTCTTTTTTTAAACATCACTTATTTATTGATTAATTGGTGTTTGGGCCACACCCAGCTGTGCTCAGGAGTTACTCCTGGCTCTGAATTCAGAAATCACCCTGGCAGGCTAGGGGAGCATTTGGGTGCCAAGAATTGAACTGAATCCCTCCAAAGATGGTAGATGGGATGAATGTGTTGGGATGAATGCTGTTCCTACACAGCATAGATCTGACTGACCCCAGAGAGCAAATGATCAGGAATGGTACTGGAATGCAGAAGGAAGCTGAGGAAAGGCTCCAAATACAGTCCTGTCCATATTTTATGGGAGACTTCCTGTTCTAACCCTGGCAGAGCCTAGCTGGCTGCAGAGGCAGATGATCAGGAATTGCCTTTTTTTCCCCCACCTATTTGTGCACAGTGACAAACCTGGTGCCAATTTTAGATTAAAATGATCTATTTTATTTATATTGGCTTGGGAGACAACAGTATGATTTCATTTACACAATTTCACATCATGAATCTGTAAATATGCAAGGTGAAGGGTACAGGCAGCATTGACAAAGTTTTGGATCACCTCTAAGTTGTTTCAAGAATAAATAGCAATTATTTCTAAATACACCCTTTAAAACTCTACTTTGAAAGCTCATTCTTATTTATAACCTGCATTTTAAAATCTCAGAGGACATACAGATGTTGTCTCCAATATTCCTGTAATAAACATTTTATCAGAAGTTCTTGGGGGTGGCCCCAATTAATTTCATGTTTAATCCATGGGGGATGGAATCAGTATCTCATTTGCTCAAAGATTTGTCAGATAAACTGAATATTTATCACATACATTATTCTTGAGTTGGGGTTATTTGGATGCCCTTTTTTCTATATCCCAAGACAATGGGTCTTTTTTTTCCATTATTTGTATTACTTTAAATTAACTTTGCCTTAAGCTATGATGACTATTTTTGAAAATAGTAGTTTATAAATAACAAATTATAAAACTATTAGATAATTTTTAAATAAAACTGTAAGAATTTTCAGTCTTGTGCACTGCTGATGACTCTTTTTCTTTGCCTACTATGTCTTTCTATTCAAAAATAGGGATCCAGATCCTAGAAAGTTTAAATATTTTTATTTCTGTCTTGTTTTTGACCTTGTTTATTACTTTTGCTATCTCATGTACTTTGACATTTCTTTTTAACTTTCCATTTAATGTACTCAGATATATCCCTACTTTTTGTTTTTTTTTTCAGATAATAATCTTTAAAAGAACTCATATTTATAGACAGTCTATGTATGACAATACTAGAAAAGTCAGTAAGAGAAATTTCTTACATGCATACTATTATTTATTATATTTTGAATTATAATTCTACACGTTCTTTATGAAAAACATTTAAAATGATAAATGAATAAATATAAAATATAACAGGCATAGTTAAATATAAGAGTTGTCTCCTTTACTACTTCTCTTTGAACTAGATAAAAACCTTCTCAACAAAGTCTTATTCCTACTATATAAGAACTCCCAAGATTTCTCTCCCTGAATGCAATGGTACCTCTGCTTTCCTTGCAACTTTAACAAGTTGATTGGAAAGTCTACAGAAAACTTTATTTATTCACTCGTGTTATCCTAACTATAGTTTTAAATATTGCTTTAAATCCAGGAAAGTCATAATTCTTTCAATCATCAAATGAATTTAAAGATCTCACAAGAAAAGGGTCAATATGCTGACTGTCCTCTTGAGCCTTTCTAGCTGGTGTAAAATCAAGAGATGGCGTTTGGGGCTGCAGGGTCAAGTTTCCACAGACCAGGCTATTCTCTTCCAGTCTCATCTTCCTGATAAATTTGATTATTATTTGATTATTCATGCCATGCTCCATGGCATGAGGAATAGTTCTAGAGGATAGAGGGAAGGAGGAGATTGTTATTTGTTGGATTGGGTCAGGAGCTGAATGGTGTGAGGCCCCTTGCTTATGCAAGAACTACATGGTGTCTCTAGCCTAGCTCTTCCTCTGTTCTTTAGAATTAAGTCACTCCCTGTCTTGCCTGTCTGCTCAAAGCTCTACTTTTTGTGCCTCATTTCCTTTCCAGAAGGTTTTGTTGTGCATAGCAGAATAGTAGTAGAGCATTAGGACAGTAGGGAGAGCACTTGCCTTGCAAGCAACCTAACAGCCCCTGGGTTGGATCCTCAGCACTACTCAATCCATGGATCCTAGCCTGGAGCAAGTACTGCATACAGAGTTGGGAGTAACCCCTGAGCATCGCCTAGTGTGGTCCCCAAATTAAAGCGAGAGCAAACAAAATACCAAAACAAAAAAATGAAACAAGGAAAATTGAGTTTCGTCCTTATCTATGGATCATATGTCTTTCACAGTCTTAAAATAAAATGTATTTCTCTGTAAGTCATAATTACTAATCTCTCTGCTTTTAGCTTCCTCAGTAGTCTTATCTGAGAAAAGTTTGGATGACTGTTGAATAATTACACAATGACAGTATTCTAGGAATAATGTTCCAAATACTCAAATTAAAATTTGCTTTTTGTTGGGACCCGGGAAATAGCATGGAGGTAAGGCGTTTACCTTTCATGCAAAAGGTCATTGGTTCGAATCCCGGTGCCCCATATGGTCCCCCGTGCCTGCCAGGAGCAATTTCTGAGCGTGGAGTCAGGAGTAACCCCTGAGCACTGCCGGATGTGACCCAAAAACCAAAAAAAAATTGCTTTTTGTCATGGAAAAAGAAAATCAAAACATCTTATATAATGACATGAGCAATTGTGAATCATAGCTTTTTTTCATAGAGTTTTAAAGAAAATAACAAATTGAGTAGAAATCATATATAATTTGTTATAACAAGATACTAAAATATGTAATAGCACTTTATTGAAAGAAAATAAGGTCACAAATTTTAGATTTGTTATTAGCAGGTATTAATTCAAATATGTAGAGGATATATTGCTGTAATTTATTGAGGAATAACATACCTATGTAAAATTTATTGGTTTTTAAGTTGACAATTTAGGGAGTTTGAAGAATACTAAATTAAGTATTCAATGCCAGTAGAATTAATAACTATCCCTAGTATTATACGCATTCTGGCAATGTTCATTTTAGAGCAATTAGGAAGATGCCCTTCAATTTATTACTGCTTTATCATTTGTTATGCTTATCAATTCAATTATTCCTCAGGTTTAAAAATGACTGTTTCAAGAAATATGAATTCCTTAATTAATTATGCCTTTTAAATACTTGCCTCTTGATAAACAAACTATATTTCCAATTCACATTTACTCTGCAAAGCAACTGGGGAGACAAAAGAAAGCAAAATAAACCTTTGAATTCTGATAGCAGAAATCAGGTTACCAGACAGGAGGAGAACAAATAATAACAAAGGATGGTGCAAATTTAATGTAGTGCAGTAGAGATTATTAATGCTTTGGTTCTGATTGTGATGCCGTAATAGGCATCTGAATTGGTTACGAACCCATATTCCTGAACCTATGCACTATTGTAAAAAAAAACTAGTAATATAATTGGAGAAAGAAGGAAAGAGGAAGGAAGAAGGAAGAAAGGAAGGAAGGAATGTAGGAGGGAAGAGAGGAAAGAAGGTAGGAAAGAGGGAAGGAAGGAGGGAAGGAGAGAAGGAAGAACTGAAGGAGGAAAGGAAGAAAGGAGGGAAGGAGAGAAGGAAAGTATATGGGAAGGAGAAAAGGAGGGAAGAAAGGAAAAAGGGAAGGAAAGACAAAAGAAATGAAGGAGGAAAGGTAGGAGAAAAGAAAGGAAGGAAGGAGAGAAGGAGGGAGGGAAGACAGAAGAGGAAAAGGGAAGGAGAGGAGGGAAGGAAGGAGGATGGGTGGGAAGGAAAGAAGGAAGAAGGGAAGAAGCAAGGAGGGATTGAGGGAAGGAGGTAAGGAAGGAGGGAAAATAGGGAATGAGGAAAAGAAGGAGAAAAAGAAGGAAGGAATGAGGGAAGGAAGGGAAGAAAGGAGAGAAGGAAGAAGGGAGGGAAGGAGAGAAGGAAGCAGAGAAGGATGGAACGAAAGAAGCACAGAAGGAGAAAAAAGAGAAGGATGGAAGGAAGGACATGAGGGAAAGCAGAAAGAAAAAGGAAAGGAAGGAAGAAAAGAAGGAAGGATGGAAGAAATGAAGGAAGGATGGAAGGAGGGAAGAAAAGTAGAAAGGGGGAAGAAAGGAAAGAGGAAGAAGGGAAGTAAGGAAATATGGAAGGAAGAACACAAAGTTTCTATTTTCTATGTTTTAAAACCTTTTTATTGTGTTATTTTAATATGATTTACTAATCAAAGATCACTTAATAATGAGATAGTCAATTAAGAAAATCAAATCTGTCCCAATATTTTTCTCAATGCATCTGCCACTCCTTTGTTATGATTAATAATGTTCTCACCTCAAGTTTAGAAGCGAACACGATTCTGAGGTGCTGAGCCAGGTTCTCTCCCATTACTGATAGCTTGGCTGGTGGATCCCATTTTCTCTGGTTACCTCTCTCTGTCTGCCTATCTGCTCTATCTGTCCTGTCTGCTCTACCTACCTCTTTACTGTTTACCTATTATTCTACCTGTCTGCTTTCTGCCTGTTCTAATTCCATCTGAGCTGTGGCACAGTCAGGAGGTAGCACCTTTTGCTTGGGCAATCATGAAACCAAGAATATCAAAATATTACTTCCATAACTTGATAACTTAGTAAGACCTGAAATGTGTTTCTTTTCTTTAGTTCCAAATTTTATAACATTTAATTAAAACAGAAAACTTAACAGATACCATTAAAGGCATATGAGCTAAACATATTTAAAATTTAAACATATTTCTAGATATAAACATATGTTTTTGTTTTGGGCCACGTCTGATGACGCTCAGGGGTTACTCCTGATTATGCACTCAGAAATTGTTCCCGGGTTCAGGAACCAGATGGGATGCCGGGGGATTGAACCATGGTTCATCTTAGGTTAATGCATGCACGGCAGATGCCCTTGATGCCCTGCTTGAGCCACTGCTCTGACCCCACAAAAATATCTTTTATAGGGGCTTGAGCAGTGGCAGGAGCGGCAAGGTGTCTGCCTTGCCCGCGCTAGCCTAGAACAGACCCTGATTCGATCCCCCGGCATCCCATATGGTCCCCTAAGCCAGGAGCGATTTCTGAGCACATAGCCAGGAGTAACCCTTGAGCGTTACCGGGTGTGGCCCAAAAACTATATATATATATATATATATATATAGAGAGAGAGAGAGAGAGAGAAAGAGAGTTTTATATAGAGAGAGAATATTATATATATAATATTCATATAATATATAAAAAGACAGACATATATATGTCTGTCTTTTCTATTTTCTAAAAGCCAGACACACATTTTTCTCATGCTAATTTCTCTCAATATCAGAGCTAAAATGTTTCACATTTCAGTTGAGTGATAACAACAGAAAGGAGCTTCTGTGTGTCTCTCCACTTTTGGTTTTAGATTTACTGAGGATGCCCCACCTCTGTCTTTTACAGAGATATCCTGTGGAATTACGGGGTTGGTCTGTTTCTCCCTCACTCAGTATAAGTCTTGTTATTCACCTGATGGGATTATCTTTGAATGTAGTAACTTGGATTGATGTTGAGATCACCTGGTTCCACTTCCAGGTATGATGAATTCTTCAGATTTAAAACTTGAAGGTAGAGAAAGTCTGTGCCTTTCTGGATCTTTCCAGGTCTCCTGGGAGCTGTCAGCCGAGAGCTGTGTCTTTCCTGGAGCAAAACCTTTTCCTCTCTCCGTGTGTGAATATTATATTATATCATATTATATATAATAATTATATAGTATATAATTAAATTACATATAAATAAATATGAATATATTTATCAGTTGGCTTGATCCACATGAGCACCACCTAGAGTGATTTCCTGAGCACTACTTTTGTGGTCCCACTACCTTCTTGCTCCCCCAAATAGACACTGTTTTGCTTAGCAATTGTGATATGCTTTTTGCAAACAAAAGTCTCCTTTGTATAGACGTGTGGAGTCAGATTGGAAGAAAACGGATGGTGCTTCTCATCTCTCCTTCCTCTGTCCATTCCTTGAAGAACTCTGAGCAAACTCCCTTGGAATGATTTCTACCAAAGGTCTACAATACAGTGCCTTCAAGGAAGGATGATTGAATTAGCACTGCCAAAATGAAACAAGGGTTGGGGCTGAGCTCTCTCCCAAGAAGTCAGTTAAGTGCTGGGCAGTGAGCCTGGGTTTGGAGAGTAGAATTTCCCTTCACTGTGGCCACAAAACCACTCTACTATAGCTGCTTTAAATCAGACCATTCTAAGATCTGAGCTAGAGCCAGGACAGAACCTTTCACAAAAATGTAGATCATTTAGGATGATATATCAAGAAGGTATAGTGAGATAGAGAAAAAAATGTAGAAATAGCTCCCAAAATTCTGTGACCACATGTGAATGAATGAGGGAACTGGAAAGCCTCTGTAGAGTACAAGAGGGTATGGGGTGGGATGGAGGGAGATATGGGACATTGGTGGTGGGAATGTTGCACTGGTGAAGGGGGGGTGTTCTTTACATGACTGAAACCTAATCATAGTCATATTTGTAATCAAGATGTTCAAATAAAGAAAAAAATAAACATCAAGTTAAGGTATTTCCTGCATTTTCTTCTGCTTTGCAACACTATGCATGCATTTATTACATTATTTTTCCTTCATATTCTTACCTAGTCTGTTTGGGTAACAATAATTGATTATCTCATTTCAGAGTACAAAGACATAATTGAAAATGCAACTTTAGATATTATCATCAAGATCTATTTGAGGAATGATCAGTGCATTTTCATCTGTATAAGATATGTTTGAATTGTATTGACACATGGGGGCCAGGGCAGTGGCGCTGGAGGTAAGGTGCCTGTCTTGCCTGCGCTAACCTAGGACAGACCTCGGTTCGATCCCCCGATTCCCCATATGGTCCCCCGTGCCTGCCAGGAGCGACTTCTGAGCCAGGAGTAACCCCTGAGCGTCACTGGGTGTGGCCCAAAAACCAAAAAAAAAAAAATGTATTGACATCATGTGTGTGTGTTTTATTTTTTAATTTAATTTTTGGAAAAGACTGAAATACTGACTTATCTATTAGACTTAGAAAGGAGAGGTCAAGTCCTTGAAATAGATTTACTCAAAAGAATAGCAGAGCTCCCAGAGTTTGAGTTTGGTCAAATTGGGAAAGCTAAGGTTTATATGACATTGTCCTCCTTCATAACTCCTATTGTTCCTGTGATCTTCAATTTGTTGCTAGGAAAGATGGCACATGAGTTTTTCCTCATGACTAATAGAAAGAAGAAAATGTGTGGGACAATGGTATTAGTTTCAATGAGTTTCCCATAAAAATAAATAGATAAAAATAAATAAAATAATAAAATAAAAAATAAAAATAATACAAATTTGGAAAAAGGAGATGAACTCATTGGAAATCTCAGTAATACATTCTTGAGTCATTATTTCATGTCTTAAGAAAAATCAATAATCAAAGAAGAGAAAAGCACCCAGGAACTGATCATAGGTTACTACTAAATTAAGACCTCAGGTTCCAACACCAGGACACTGGAGAGATGCAGGTCTGGAAAAGGATGTCAGTCTGGAAAATAATTCGAACACACACGCACACACATACACACACACACATTTAAGGCAGAAGTTTTATCAATGATGCAGAACTGAGCATTATTTAAATTAATTTTTTTGTTTTTGTTTTTGTTTCTGGGCCTTGTCCGTTTGACACTCAGGTGTTACTCCTGGCTATGTACTCAGAAATCGACCCTGGTTTGGGGGAACATATGGGACGCTGGGGGATCAAAACATGGTCCATCCTCAGTAGTGCTTGCAAGGCACTTACCTCTAGCACCACCTCTCTAGCCCCAGAACTGAGCATTATTAACAGAAAGCACACATTGGACAACATCTGAAATATTTACCACTCTGGCTTTTTTATAGTAAAGAGTTTGTTGACACTCACTTCAAATATTTCATACAGATATGTATTGTATTGTATCGCATTATGATTTTGTTGTCTGTTACCCTCTTATTTGCACCTCTGAGTATTGTATAGCCTATAAAACATAGATGAAGATATATTCATAGATTGTGAACACCAGAATAAATCAGCAAAAAAAGTGTGAAAAGACTATGTTAAGGAAAAAATATAATTCTGCTTCAGTTAAACCTCTTTGCTTTTGAAACAAGTGACTGTCTTTGTTTTTGTTTTTATTTAGTCACACCAGCAGTGCTTAGAAGTTATATCTGTTTTTTTACTAAGAAATTACTTCTAGGGCCGGGCAGTGGCGCTGGAGATAAGGTGCCTGCGCTAACCTAGGACGGACCGCAGTTCAATCCCCCGGTTCCCGATATGGTCCCCCATGCCTGCCAGGAGCGACTTCTGAGCGAATAGCCAGGAGTAACCCCTGAGCGTCACCGGGTGTGGCCCAAAAACAAACAAAAACAAACAACAAACAAACAAACAAAAAAAAGAAATTACTTCTGTTGGTGCTCTGGAACCAAACCCTGATCAGATGCATAAAGACAAATGCCCTTCCTCTGCACTGTCATTAGGTCTCTGTCATTCATTTTTACCTTATTGCTCTTGTCATATTAATTTGATGAACATTAATTAAATAATCTTCAAAAATTTTTAGAAGGATGTTATAAATATGAACCTTTTTCTAGACACTCTCAAAGCATGGAAAGGCTCTCTTTTATTACAAAATAATGAGTAATCTAATTAATTACACTAAATTATCCAATAAATGGACTCTTTGGCTTACTTAAAGATCATCATTAATATTTTTGCTGCTTTTTTGAACTACATTTACACATTCATGCAAAAAGATTCATGCCATTTATTTAATCAGTTATTTAGTTTGGAACAAAGTTAATATTTTCAGTATTAGTTCCAACTAGAAAAAAAACTCAAAGCAAAAAATGACATTAAATTCAGGTCTTATAAAAATATTACATATTTATTTAATATTAAGCTTCCTTTATATAGTCCTCACTTTTATTTTTATAAAATGTATGATACTTATATTTTAGAAATGAACTTTATTGTGAAATAATATATTATGTAAACATTATTGGAAATTGTTAATTTATATAAATTATATTATATTCATGTAATATGGCAGCAAACAACTATATGTTTTCAAAACTAGAAAAATTGTACTTAGGTCACTTTGTTTAAGAGAGAGATAGGGGCCGACGAGGTGGTGCTAGAGGTAAGCCTTGCAAGCGCTAGCTAAGGAAAGACAGCAGTTCAATCCCCCAGCATCCCATATGGTCCCCCCAAGCCAGGAGCAATTTCTGAGAGCTTAGCCAGGAGTAACCCTTGAGCATCAAACTGGTGTCCCCCCCAAAAAAAATAAACTGAAAGATGTAATAAACCTTTGAAACTTGTAGCTGGCTACTATGCTGTTTGTGCTTGTACTGATATTTTTCCTCTGTAAACATTTCCAAAAATTGTGTTTTGGATATATAAGTGCTTGTAACTTCAAGGAAAAAACCCTCAGTTTTAAAAATAACTTTACTTTTATATAATTCCCTAAAAGACTAGTTATGGGGCATTCAGAAATTGTAAAACAGAAGAAAAGAACAACAGTGGGTATTATAATGAACAATGACAACGAGGAAAGATAATTGATCTTAACTCTCTTTCTCCCCAAATTCAATTCATATTCATATGGAGAAATGAAGAACCATGTTAGGCTTGGCTTTAGAAGCACAAAACATGCTGTCAAATTGGGATCTTGGCTATCAAAATGCTTTACACAGTAGTATATGCAAACATCCTAATAGATCCCTTTAACTTAGCCATTATTCAATCACATACCATGTGATGCTAAACTAGAACCTGGTGGAGAAAGATCTGGGTCCTGCATTAGTATTTCAAGATAAAGATGGTCTACGTCATATGAATGGAATGAAAAAAGTATCCAATTCAGAGATGTTTGACCCAAAAGCAATGATACAGCAGGACAACAGGACAAACACTAACTCATTCCTAGTTCATGGCCTTGACCACTGCTGTAAGACCCCATAACATCTGTGAATAGCCCTAAAAGGAAAGTCAAGAGGCGGCAGCCCACTTGTAAGGAAATAGGTTGGTATTGACAGGAATGGCCCGTAATTCAGCCCTTAATCTAATATTTTTCTTTTTTAGTACAAGAGGGAGGAAACAGAGGTCATTTCCACTCAGCTGCTGCATAGTTGCATTCTGTGATTCTCAAACATAGACTGTCCTCAGTTAAACTGTCTTAGAGATTTCTTCGAGTCTTGGACCTTCAGAAATTTTGTTGTGATTTCCCTTGAAAATTCATCCCTGCCCTAACATCACTGTCTGAAAACTTACTCTAAGCTGGAAGCACACAAGAGCAAGTCCAGGGCTCAACTAAGCTCTTCTATTTTCTCTAGCTCAGAGACCTTGTCATTCATTTATTATTTTTTCTTTCTCCCTTCATTCTTTCTCTTTCCTTCCTTCTTCCTTCCTCCCTCCCTCTCTGCATCTTTCCATCCCTCCCTCTCATTCCTTCCTTCTTCCTTGCTTCTTTCCTTCTTTATTCCTCTTTCTTTTCTTTTTCTTTCTTTCTTCTTTTTTCTTTCTTTCTTTCTTCCTCTTTCTTTTTCTTTTTTCATTCTTCCTTTCTTTTTTTCTTCCTCTTCTCTTTCTTTTTTACTTTCTTCTCTACTCTTTCTTTTTCCACTCTCCTTCAAGACTATTTATCTGGACAGAATAATTTTTTGCTAATAATTAAAGGCTTTTTCCTTTGTTCCCCATCTTCTTCTCAAGTTGAATTCTGGTGTCAGAGACCAGGTATCTGCTCTGAAGTGTCTGGGAGTGTCTTCAATTTGAAAACATCACAAGAAAGAGCAGCAGGAGCATTGGAAATGGAACAGCTTCTTCTTGTATGTTATCAAAGTATTCATCTGATGGGTATCCCCAAGGAGCGGAAAAAAGATAACAGAGAAGTGAGCAAAGACATGTGCAGTGTTCCAACCTGTTCATTCACATCTTTCACAGAGCAATATTTTAGCTACTTTTAATGCTCTTCCCCAACAAGTTATTAACTGAAATGAAAATATATTCGATGAAGAAGGAGGACCATAGTTTATTTACTTAGTGCCACTGTTATAGTATCTGTGTTTTATGCTTAGCACTCCTATTAAAGTATTTACAGTGCATATTACATAATGCCTGTCGGGTATATAGTAATATTTCACTAAGAGTTTATCTTTGTGTTTATTGTACTTAGCTGCTTATTGTACTCATAATATCTCTTTTAATGAACATCTTAAGGTGATAATGTCTATTTGTTCAACAGTCACTTACTATGCAGTGAATCCGCCAACAAATATTAAATCACCCCAAACTTTACTAATAGCCAAAACACAAGGATACTATCAGTAGTAAATTAATCTAAGTTTTGTGTTTCATTTTTAAAATAGACTAATAAAAAGCAAAATATAATTATAATATTCTAGTGATTTTTACTTTGGGGAAAAAATTCCTTTATAGTTGGATCTAAGATTTTTAACATCATTTGGGTTAAAGAGCAACTGTAGTCTCTAGCTGAAAGATTATGTGATAAGAGAGAAAATCATAGATTGATAATGTAGAAGAAAGAGGGATTTTTAGAGAGAGAAGGAGAAAGAAAAGGAGAGAGGAGATACATAGGAGAAAAAAGTGGAGAGAAAAGAGAATCTTAAAACTTTCAGAAGATGAAACTAGTATTTCTCCAAGCAAGAAAATAGATTTAGCATGAGTTTGCAATTGGCTTCCTGTACAGCTGACCAAATGACACGCACATTATTCCTAAAAGATATGTGTGTTTGTAAAATGACCACACACTCTATATCTTCAACCCCAAGTGAATGAGTCTGAACCAGAGTTATGCATGAAATAATTCAGATCAGACTGAGAGTGAAATATGTACAATCTGTCAGTCTTCTGCCTCATATCTCCACCCTCTGCTTGCCTATCCCTGGATAGGGCAGTAAGGACAGTGTAAGGACAAATGGCTCAGGCTATCCTGAACCAGTCCTACTCAAGGTTACAAGTAAGACAATTTCTGTCTTGGGGTAAATGCAAGTTGTAAAGACATATACAAAGTACCAGTTGTTGAAGAGGTTTTCCCTGCTCCTCTTAGGATTTCTTGCTCCTTTGTCAAAAATTAGGTAATTTTATGTAGGGGGACACTGTCTGAGAACTCAAACCTATTCCACTGATCTGAGGGTCTGTCTTTATTCCAATACCATACTGTTTTGATAACTATTGCTTTATAGTACAGTTTAAAATTGGGGAGAGTAATGCCTTCCATTTTCCTTTTCCCTAGGAGTGCTTTAGCTATTTAAGGGTGTTTATTGTTCCAGATGAACTTCATAAGTGTTTGATCCACTTCTTTGAAGAATTTCATGGGTATTTTTAGGGGAATCGCATTAAATCTGTATAATGCTTTGGGGAGTATTGCCATTTAAATGATATTAATCCTGCCAATCCATGAACAAGGTATGTGTTTCCATTTCTGTGTGTCCTCTCTTATTTCCTGGAGCAGGGCTTTATAGTGTTCTTTGTATAGGTCCTTCACATCTCCAAGATATTTGAGTTTGTGTGGCACTAATGTGAATGGGATTGCCTTCTTGACTTACTTTTCTTCCCTATCATTATTGGTGTATAAAAAGACCATTGATTTCTGTATGTTAATTTTGTAGGCTGCCACCTTGCTATAGGAGTCTATTGTTTCTAGAAGCTTTTTGGTAGTCTTTAGGGTTTTCTTTGTAGAGTATCATGTCATCTGCAAACAATGAGAGTTTGACTTCTTCCTTTCCTATCTGGATTCCCTTGATATCTTTTTCTTGCCTGATCGCTATACAAGAACTTCCAGTACTATGTTGAAGAGGAGTGGTGAGTGCGAACAGCCTTGTCTTGTACCAGAATTTAGAGGAAAGGCTTTTAGTTTTTCTTCATTGAGGATAACATTTGTCATTGACTTGTGGTATATGGCTTCAACTAGATTGAGAAAGGTTCCTTCCATTCCCATCTTGCTGAGAGTTTTGATCAAGAATAGGTGTTGGATCTTATCAAAGGCTTTCTCTGTGTCTATTGATATGATCAAGTGATTTCTATTTTTCTCCTTGTTGATGTTGTGCATGATGTTGATAATTTTAGGTATATAGAACAGCACATCGCTAAAACACTCAATTGAGACTAAAGGCATCTTCAAGGAGGAAACTGTACTTTCCAAGCAATTAGAAGCAGAGATCAACAGATAGAAATACATTAAACTCAGAAGCTTCTGCACCTCAAAAGAAATAGTGCCCAGGATACAAGAGTCATCCACCAAGTGGGAGGAACTATTCACCCAACACCCATCAGATAAGTGGCTAATATTCAAAATATACAGGGCACTGACAGAACTTTACAAGAAATAAAAAAAATCTAATCCCATCAAAAAATGGGGAGAAGAAATGAACAGACGCTCTGATAAAAAAGAAATGCAAATGGCCAAAAGGCACATGAAGAAATGTTCCTTGTCACTAATTATCAGGGAGATGCAAATCAAAACAATGATGAGATACCATCTCACACCACAGAGATTGGCACACATCACAAAGAATGAGAACAATCAGTGCTGGCGGGGATGTGGAGAGAAAGAAACTCTTTTTCACTGGTGGTGGGAATGCTGTCTAGTCCAACCTCTATGGAAAGCGATATGGAGATTCCTCCAAAATCTGGAAATTGAGCTCCCATTCGACCCAGCTATTCCACTCCTAAGGATATACCCTAAGAACACAAGAATACAATACAAAAACCCCTTCCTCACACCTATATTTATTGCAGCACTATTCACAATAGCCAGGCTCTGGAAACAACCAAGATGCCCTTCAACAGAATAATGGCTAAACTGTGGTACATATACACAATAGAATATTATGCAGCTGTCAGGAGAGATGAAGTAATGAAATTTTCCTATACATGGATGTACATGGAATCTATCATGCTGAATGAAAATAAGTCAGAGAGAGAGAGAGAGAGAGAGAGACGCAGAATAGTCTCACTCATCTATGGGTTTTAAGAAAAATAAAAGTAATTTTTGCAAAAATACTCAGAGACAATAAGAAGAGGGCTGGAACTTCCAGTTCACTTCATGAAGCTCACCACAAAGAGTGGCGAGTGCGGTTATAGAAATAACTACACAGAGAACTACCATAATCATGTGTTTGAATGACAGAACTGGAAAACCTGTCTGGAGTCCAGGTGGGGTGGGGTGGGATGGAGGGAGATTTGGGACTTTGGTGGTGGGAAAGTTGCACTGGTGAAGGGGGTGTTCTTTACATGACTGAAACCTAATCACAATCATATCTGTAATCAAGATGTTTAAATAAAGAAAAAAATTTAAAAAATGTAAGTCTTTTTAATCGTAATAATCCATAATAATTTATCATAATAAATAGTTGATAATCATAAAAAAGAAATATACAAAAAAACCACAGATGGTCTTTGTTTCAGGTAAAATAAATAACATGAGCTGATGTTCATTGTGGTACTATTTATGGTAATATGTCTGGAAACTTCCAATTTCTGTTGACAGATAGGGAGATAAAGAAGTTGCAGTTTGGGGCCGGGCGGTGGCGCTGCAGGTAAGGTGCCTGCCTTACCGCGCTAGCCTTGGACGGACCGCGGTTCGATCCCCAGTGCCCCATATGGTCCCCCAGGCCAGGGGCGACTTCTGAGCGCATAGCCAGGGGTAACCCCTGAGCGTCACTGGGTGTGGCCCAAACCACCCCCCCCCAAAAAAAAAAAGAAGTTGCAGTTTATATGGACAAAGACATGCTATTCAGTAGAAGAAAAAGTAGAATCTTTCTTTTTGTTGTAACATGAAGAGACTACAGGTTGTCCTATGAATAGATACCTGAAGGGGAAAAAATGCTGAATGATCTGACTCATGTGTGAAGTATAAGGGCAAGCAAAAGAAGAAAAACAAGAAATTTAAATAAAAACAAATATACAAAGCAATTTCTTGGTTTGAAGGAAGAACTGAACTGAAAAGAATAGAACTGAATAGAAGAGTTGAGGAGGACAAAGAGGATAATGGTACTTAGGAGTTGGGTGTGATGTGGTCACATAAATTTTGAAGAATTGTAAATATATGTTGCTAAAACATAGGGAGTCTTATAAACTGATATTATCTCTAATTTCAAAAATGATTGAGACCAAACTGCGACAAAGCAGTGGCTTAAAAATTGCAATGCAAAACTCAATAAAATGATTAACCTGTTGAGTGCCAAAAGAATAATAGTATTGGTGTTGATTCATAAGGCTAACCAAAAATAAACAGTAAAACTTGAGCCTAGAAATAATAACCCTCCACCAAAGGAAACTTACAAGTTTTCATAGGTAACTTTGAGACATAAATGCAATATATCTAAAATATTTCTGAAATGAAAGAGGATGAAGAACAAAAGAGTACTTTCAGTATCAAGGAAAATTATCTCTAATGAGAATAAGAAACAAGGTCAATTATAAAGTAAATGTAAAATTTCTGTGTAGATTGAAATAGTTAATGGTGTTTAAAGTCCATTGATAAGATCAAATGTGTGTTTTTAGTAAATAAAGATGAGAGATGGGGGTAAAAATTTCAAACTATAAGTTGGTGCAATTGCATGTTACAATTAATTATTAAAATGATGTAAAATCTAGGATCTGAAAAGTACTTTAACCTAAAATGTATTTTCCAAGAAACTGCACATAGAACTGTGTACTGGCTTTACTAATAACTTGACTTCAATAAATTAATGTACTTTTTATAAATCATAAATCCAAACAATACCATTATACTCTTCAAATACATAGAGTAAAACTGTAGTCATAAACATTCACCCCTGAACCAAGAATACCACCTAAGGAAACAAACATGGCTTCCCACACCAGCACCAGGAACATAAATTCTACCAAGAAAGGCCCCACTACCATCCTGGAACTGACATACTCCAAAGACATTTCTTATATTACCCTGACAACCAGGCAATAGCAAGTCTGCTTTTTAGGTCAGTATTCTGTGCAATGCTAACTGATGGTGAGATGGAACCAGATGACATTAAACTGTATAAGTTACATAAGCAATTCAAATGCACCCTACAAATATAGCTTCCCATTTAATGGCACACAAATCTCAGAGCTTATATTTTCGTTTTTTAATTATATTTCTCTAAAGTATAAGAAAAATCATTCTCAGATACGATCAAAACTGATTTCTAAAACAATGTAGATAGTTCAATTTCTGACATCACTTCTTTCATATATGTATGTGAAAAGCATAGACCCCTTTGCTTACAATCTATGTAGTGGCACAAAGAGCATGTTGGGGTCCATTATATCTGCCATTTTTTGTCCCTTCTTCATTGTCATCAAAAACTACAATACATGAGCCTCCCATATTCCTACTAGACATATATTTTGTTCTGTGAATTCGGTAGTATTTCAAAAAAAGTCAAACATTAGAAACGTATGTCAAATTACTAGCATGTGAAACCATACATCAATTTTTTCCTTGTACTGAAAAATTTGAGGCAAACATAAAAATTTACATGTCTACAATTATATCATTACTTTATAATTCTGAACATATAATCTTCCTTTCCTCCTGCTTTTGGGCAGGAATGTGTCTTTGCTGAAGACATTCACTTTGTAGTTTATTACCTCTATTACACTTGATCTTAGCCAAAAGGTGGAAAAGCAATATTCTTTATTACATACCTTTTAAAATAACTGTGACAAAATATAATGTTAATATGATAAGGATAATATGTTTTATTATAATTATTATTTCATCATTATAATAACATTTTTTATTCAACCTGGACAGAGGCCTGAACAAAAGACAGATACCCTGACAATAATGCATGATACTTCTCTCCAAGTGCATGTGAATGCACATATCAAACACCACAACCCCAAACATAGAGTTTGAATTGTGTTTTCTTCCTTCTTCCTCTCCAT
Organism: Crocidura indochinensis; assembly: GCA_004027635.1. Taxonomy (NCBI): domain Eukaryota; kingdom Metazoa; phylum Chordata; class Mammalia; order Eulipotyphla; family Soricidae; genus Crocidura; species Crocidura indochinensis. The sequence continues at coordinate 41,082 of PVKC010002325.1, forward strand.
AATAATCTGCTCCATTTTGTCACTTTTTGAAAGTTCAACATTTCTCAAGATGATCAACAGGTTTTCAATTAGACAATAATTACCTTTTTCTCCTGGTCCAGGACAGAATTCTTCTTTACTGGATTAGCTATTTTGCCCCTTAACTGCTTCTGTATGTTCAATACAGTTCTGTGTGGGCCTGTTTTAAACACACAAGTCACAGCACTCCCTAGTGCAAATGGTCCATATTTCATAACTTCCTCAGAGTATTTCAAAGACTTAATGGAGTGGTGCAAGTCTTTAAGGTTAAACATGTCTTTTAACACTAAGGACTGTTGTCCTCTATATCTGTTTATCCCCCGTATTGTGTTGTTTTGTTTTTGTTACCATCTCTCTCTTTCTCTCTCTTTCTCTCTTTCTCTTTTTCTCTTTCTTTCTCTTCTTCTCTCCCTCTCTCCCTCTCTTAAACATAAATGAATATTTTCTCCTTCAGACATTTAGTTATTCTTTCCAGATATTTGAGTCACACATTAAAATGCTTGTGATCTCTGTTAAACATGTATTTTCCTGTGGGGTCAGAGAGATAGCATGAAGGTAGGGCATTTGCCATGCATGCAGAAGGTCGGTGGTTCGAATCCCAGCATCCCATATGGTCCCCCAAGCCTGCCAGGAGCGATTTCTGAGCGTAGATCCAGGAGTAATCCTAAGAGATACCGAATGTGACCCACCGAAAAAAAAAAAAACAACCAACCAACCAACATGTTTTGTTTTGTTTTTCTAGAAGCCATCCTTATCTTCCATGAATATGGTAGCAGCTCTCAACAGAATTCTTCAACCACAATATAAACTGCGTTTCTTTCTCTGTTTTTCTTTTGTCTGTACAACACAGCATATTAGACCTAGGCAGCGGGGAGCTATGCTATCTTCCCAGAAAAAAAAAAAAAAAGATCTTTCTGGGGTCTACCCATCCACCCTGACCCTGGAGGGGTAGACAGAGAACAGGAGCCCTCTATGAATATACTGTGAGTATATACTTATTTGTGAATAAGTAGAATCAAAATGTTTTTCTTAAATAGTTAGGTTGGGGTTCAGAAATGACGGAAAGGGCCAGACAAAGCAGTTAGTCCCAACTTGGAAATTCTTACAAAGATTAACAGGAATTTAGCAAATATGAAAGAATATCTAGGTCTGAGAAGAGCATGATTTTGAGGGCAAGAACAATAGTATAGTGGGTAGGTCATTGCCTTGTGCATGGATGATACAGATTTGATCCTCAACATCCCATATGGTCCCCTGAACCCAACAGGAATGATTCCTGAGCACAGAGCCAGGAATTACCCCTGCATGGGCACTGCCAGGTATGGTTGACTCCCTGCCCCCCCAATAAATAACATGAGTTTCTAGAAACGTGATAGATAGGAAAATGCCTAATGACTCTTTATTTTTCAATTTTGTCTTGCCTTATTAGAAAATTTTAATATTGACTACTGTAATAAAATCTCTTCAAAGAACCCCATTTTCAAATTTCAGATTAGAATAAAAAGACTAGTTCTTAATATGAAATTGGCCTTTAATAATAAGTGGCCTTTGGGTCACATCCGGTGGTGCTCAGGGGTTACTCCTGGATCTGCACTAAGAAATCGCTCCTGGCAGATTAGGGAGACCATATGGGATGCCGGGATTTGAACCACAGTCAGTCCTTGATTGACTGCGTACAAGGCTAATGCCCTACATCTGTGCTATCTCCCCAGCCCCGACATATGTTCACTATTTTAAAATACCTAACTTGTTTTATATATCAGTTAATTATTAAAAAGTTATTGTAACTCTATTTTATTTTTTTCTAAAACATTTTTAAAATAAAATGTAAAGTACCTACTATTTTTTAAGAGAATGATTTTATCTTAATTCTAGTTTCAGGGAAGTGCATTAAATATCCACTTAATTATAAAAGGCTTACACATTTTACATATTTTATAATACTTATTTCAATGTGAGTTTTGCTTTAATTTTCACAAGAAATACCTGGAGAGAAGTGATGCATAATATATTATGCAAAACCTGTAAGAAAACTTTAGTGATTTCCAGCATCAAAGGTCATTTATTCTTCAGAGAGCTTTAGTGACCTTTAAGTTAATTTCCTATTTTATGGATTTTCTTATAAATTAGTAGTGTGGATGAGGTGTAGGTAGAAAGCAGATACACAAGTCAAAAAAATGTCCTCCGATTGGTTTTGTAAATTAGTATACAAACAGGTACCTTTGACCATCTATGCAGTTGTAATAAATACGTAGTAGAAATAATGAAAAGAGGAACATTATTTTTTATAATGTTAACTAAAACACTGTTTCCACAATTAACCCCTGGGGCAAATACACCGTTTGAGAATATAGTCTTGAGTTCAACAAGAGCCTAAGTCTGCTTTAAGTAAATGTTTCTGTGTATAAATGGGGCTGAAACATTGGGTGATAAGTGCTGAAATGTCAATGTCTCACATGAATTATGGGAGCAATCACAGCTCTCACCATTTTGCTCGCTTCCAGGTGCCCACAAGGGTTAGGAATATAATGGTCCTGAAGGCATTATAACCACCTGGAGACAGCTGTGCCGAGCTCGTATCTGCAAACAGCCTGTTATGGGCTGTTGTGGTGTGTCTTAATAGTAGTAAGGTTCACTTTACTGTTGGAAAATAGGTCTTGTTGGATATTACTAGTCTTTGCTGGAAAAAGAAATTCCTCATTCTCTCTGAAGGAATTTCAGCTAGTTGCTAGATATAATGTAAACTGAGCAAGCGCACACAGACACAGACACACAGACACACACACACACAGACACACACAAGCGCGCCCGCGATTTTTAAGATATCAAAATGTCTTGGATATTTTGGAAGTTTGCTTTTATTTCCAATTCCTGCTTATAAAACTGAACAATATTTATAGAAAACCCTGTAGAAGCTTTCTGAAAAAAAATCGTCATAATTATGCAGAATATTTCCCTTGTTTATTTATTTATTTATTTATTTGCCTCCTTGAACTTAAGTGTCACCATCTTTCAGTACCTCAATTTAAGTTTGCCCATTCAAAGAGTTCAGCTTTCCGCCAAAGTT
>PVKC010002326.1:0-44486 GCA_004027635.1 Crocidura indochinensis
CGCCCGGCCCCCTTTCATATACTTTTTGATCATTTGTTTATCTTCTCTGAGGAAGTTTCTGTTCATCTCTTCACCCTGATTTCTTGGAATAGTGGGTTTATTTTTTGGTATAGTTTTATCAGTGCTTTATATATATTGAATATTAATTCTTTATCAAATGAGTAATGGAAAATGATTTCTTCGTTTTGGGGTTACACCCAGCGGTGCTCAGATGTTACTCCTGACTCTGCACTCAGAAATCGCTCCTGGCAGGCTCAGGGGACTATAAGGGATGCCAGGATTCAAATCACCACTCTGTCCTAAATTGACTGCATGCAAGGCAAATGCCCTACAGCCGTGCTATCTCTCTGGCCCCAGAAATAATTTCTTAGGTTATCTGATGTCTTTGGTCACCACTTCCTTTGAAGTCCATAAGTTTCTTAATTTAATTTAATGTAGTTCCATTTGTTTATCTTGTTTCAATTTATTTAATGCATGATATTGATTCCTTAGAGCTGCTTCTACTCAATGTTGTAAAGAGTTCTATCTATATTTTCCTCAATTTAACTTAAGAGATTTAGGTCTGTTATCAAAGTCTTTAATAGAAAGTTGTCTCAGCTCATTTCTTTGTATTGTTCAGCTGATCAGTTTTCCCAACACCATTTTGCTGAAGGCTCTTCATTTGCAAGGCACTTTTTGCTCAACTTAATATTTTTGCTCCTTTATTGAAAATTAACTGTCCATATACCTGAGGATCTTTTTCTGAATTTTCAATTCCATTCGAACTGATCTGAGACTCTGTCCTTATTCTAGTACAACACTGTTTTAGGTAGTAGTCAAGGAGTAGATTGGTACACACACACACACACACACACTACAGAATTCCATCAGCAAAGTCATGTGTAAACAAATTAAGGAATATAGAAAAAATGAAATATTATTTAACTATAGAAAGGAATTAAAGGTGGGGGATATGGGTTGCAGGAAGGGAACGGGGATTAGGGGTAGGACAAATTTGGTGATGGGTATTCCCCTGATTCAATGTTCATATGTACCTAAAATATTACGGGGAAAGATATGTAAACCAACATGATCAAAATAAAAATTAAAAAAAAAGGAATTAAATACAATTATAAGCTACAGTATGGATAAGAAGCTCGGCAGAAAATGATTTTGTTTAATTATATGGTTACATTTATATGAAATAAAGAGAGGCAAATACATAGAGAATATAGATAGGTAGCTCCAGGGACCAGGAGAAAGAGGAACAAATATGGAGTTTACTTTTGAGCAGATGAAATATTTTGTAACTAAGTAAGAATGATAGTTGCTGTAATCTCATATATGCATGAAATGTCATTAAAATATTTAGAACAAACTATTTTCCTCACATTTTCAACCTCCTCCCTTCCCTACTTCCCTACAGTTTATTGTTATTGTTCAATAACCAGAAGACAGGTAATTTAATCATGATTCCACACATGCTCAATAATAGGGATAACATTCGTGGTATTAGCCACATTTTGGTTGTCCTCACCAGAGATTGCACTCCTAGCTCTGGTACTCAACTCTTTGGTTGGATACTTCCCAGAGGTTATACATTTCAGCTGTGATCTCACGCATACCTAGTCAAACTGCTCAGAAATCACAAACTCCGTTGCAATGTCAGCTAAGACATTGGACCCCCCAATTAAGTTTAAGATGCTTAATTTTATGTTATATAAAGTTCACTTTAATAGAAGAAAAAAAAACGCTTGCATGCACACATGGGTCTCTTTTGGTTTCTAATCTTTTTCAGTGATTCAAGAGTATACCTGTACTCCAATACCACACACTATCTGGAATATTATCACTCTTTCTATAAATGACAATATGTAATTCCTTCAACATCATCTTATTTCAATGGTCTTAGCTCATCTTATTTCAATGGTCTTAGCTCTTTAGTTTCATTGCTTTTCTATATACATTTTGAAATCAGGGGCCAGAGGTAGTCCAGGGGATAAAAAGCTTGCCTTGCATAAAACTGATCCTGGTTCAATTCAGGCTCCACATATAGTCAGTCCCCTGAGTACTGCCAGGAGTTGAGCACAGAGACAGGAATAGACCTTGAGCATCATATGGTCCAAACACTCAATAAAATAAACTTTACAATCAATTTTATCTATGTTTACAAAGATGGGGTGGGGCTTGTTAGGGTTTGTGTATGAGAGATCTGAAGAACTGACATCATTTTTATATTGTTTTATAAGCCATAAACATGGCATACTAATTCACTGGCATTTGCCTCTAATGCTTTTCATCAGCATTTTATAAACATTTTAACCTAAGTATTTAATTTTTTAAAAACTAAATAGCATGTCTTAAAATTTTGGTATCAAAAAGCTTCTTGTGGGGATGTAGAAGATTAATTCTAATGTGCTGATATATCCTTCTTAATTTACTCATCTGTCGTAGAAATTTTATTGCCTTGTGATGGTGGTTGTAGGTAGACTACATGTGTTTATCTATTAAGCGTGGTACTGCTTGGAGATTGCAATGATTTTTGTACCTTTCATTCCTAGTTTATTGAATGCTGTGCCATAAATGAATGTTTTATTTTTTCCACATTATTGTCATGCCAACATATTTGCCATCTTATTGATATATGTATTTCTCTCTATATCTGTAGAATCACATATATAAGAATAGAACACTCATCTATGAGTTTTAAGAAAAATGAAAGATATTCTTGCAATAATAATTTTCAGACACAAAAGAGAAAAGAGCTGGAAGTTCCAGCTCACTTCATGAAGCTCACCACAAAGAGTGATGAGTTTAGTTAGAGAAATAACTACATTTTGAACTGTCCTAAAAAATGAGAACGTATGAGGGAAATGGAGAGCCTGTCTAGAATACAGGCGGGGGGTGGGTGGGGAGGAGGGAGATTTGGGACAATGGTGATGGGAACGTTGCACTGGTGATGGGTGGTGTTCTTTACATGACTGAAACCCAAGTACAATCATGTATGTAATCAAGGTGTCTAAATAAAATATTAAAAAAAAGAAAAAAAAAGAATATCACACTGTGACATAATGATGTTTATTCCAGGATTGCAAAATTAGCTAATTCCTCAAAATTCACTTAATTTACCAAGTAATTTAAAGAAGGAAAACCACAATCCTATCAATAAAGAAAAAGCATCTAACAAAAATTCAACATTCATTTCTATTTTTCCTATGCATAACTTAAAATTCTTTCAGTATTTATTTTTGATTCATATATAAATTAAAAATTGTTTTACATGGGTTACTTTCTCGTGGTACTAGGGATCACTGAAACCATAATGGGTGGTGCTTGGAAAATGATGCAGTGCTAAGGGAACCATAGGTAATGGGAATAGATGAGACAAAGCAAATGTTAAGCCAGTGCACTGCCATTTGCATGCTGTATTCCTAACTCCAATGTATAATATTTTTAAGTATACATCTTAAAGATATTTTCAGTTACTAATCTAGGGTTACTATACGCATACATATTTATCTTAGTATAACAAGCATATACTTGTTAGTACTTGTAGTAGAATATTGAATTATTAGGGTCTTTATATAATTCTCTTTCTTCTTTTACAGTTATTGTTTCCTACCTGCAAATATTTTAAAATATCATAAACAGAAGATTATTCAAGTAACCCATATTTACGTCTTTATTTTGGACAGTTCAAATTTCTGAGTAGAGCAAATCTATTGCAACAAATTATCTTGGTTTTCTTTTATCTGCAAATGTCTATATCTCATATTTTCAATAAATGAAGAATACTAAGCTGATTAATTCTTTATTTTATACTTGAAAAGTATTTTACTACCTTTTTTAAGTGACCATGTTTTCTAATGCCATTAAAATACAATGTAATTGAAATTATTAGGAAATGCATGGCTTCTCTCTAATTGCCATGTTGCTTCTTTTGTCTTCAGTATTTTTGTTTGCTTGTTTTGCAGGGTAAGGATAGCTACATTCTGAACTACTCAGGGACTACTTCTGGTTCTGTGCTTAAGAGTGAATGCTGGCTGTGCTTGGAGGACCATATGCTGTGCTGCTGAATGAATGGACAAGTGCCTTACTCTTGCGCTATCTCTGACTAGTTTTTATCCAATTACTTTTAAAAATGTATAAAAATAGACTGAAATGGGAAATTAGCTCAATTTATTAAATATGTCAATTTCTCAGATTTAGAAAGTTTTTCAGTCATTTCTTTAATTCTCTTACTCAACTTCTATTGGGATTCCAATGACACAAACATTTTTTTTTTTGTTGTTGTTATTAGGCCACAAACTTTGAGGCTCATTGACTTTTCTTTTTCCAGTCTTCAGACTACTGTCAGACTAGTTAATTTTCACTGATCTAATATTTATTCTGATCTGTTTCGTGCATAAAATGTTCAAATACCTTACTAGATTTCAAAGACATATTTTAAAAATTCATTTCTCTAACTCCTTTCATGACTCGCCACACTAGTCAGGGAGAGAAAAAGAAACTGCTTCATTTCTCCACTGTGGCTATGGTGGTCAGGGCTTTCTTTACCCAATGACTGTGTAATTATGATATTGGTTAAAAGGAACTCACAACAAGCACAAAAGTCAAATCAAACTGGATCAAAAACCTCAACATTGGACTTGAATTTATAAATAACACAGGAAAACACACAGGCAGAACCCTCCAAGACACTACCTACAGGAATCTTGAATGATTCAATGTCATTTGGCAAGCAAACTGAAACATATAAATAACTAATATTAATCAAATTAAAATGCTTCTGTCCTATAAAAGAAAACAAAAAGACTATAAGAAAAATATTCCATGGAGAAAATAGTTATTTTAACACTCATTTGACAAAAGGGTTTATATCCAATCTATATAAGACACTTGGATATCTTCACAGGAAAAAAAAAAAACATTTTAAAAAATGAGGTGAGAAAAAAGACAATTCCTCAAAGAAGACATACAGAATGCCTAAAGGTATATAAAAAAAGTCTATGCTATGTCACTATCATCAGAGAAATGCAAATCAAAACAACAATGCAATATTACCTAAGACCAGTGAGATTACCATAAATAAAAAAGAACAAAATAATCAGGTTTGGGGGGAAAGGAACCCTTATCCACTCTATCATGGGAATGTTGACACATACCTCTGAATTTTAATCTACCTTGGCATATAATTCTTCATTCTACTATTACTAAAAAGAAACAAAATATCTTATAATTCAGAGAAAGAAAATCTTATTAAATTATGATCAGAAAATAAGTGATTTTTAATAATCTTCTTATACAATTTCCATATTACCAATCTTTTTTTCTTCAAATTTGTTTATTTCTAAAAAAATTAGTTAAATTCATAGCTGCTCTGACTTTCTCAAATTTCTCTATTTCACAACAGATAATCTTTAAGAATGATGATAATCATAAAACATCTTATGTCAATAAGACCCATATCTAAGAAATTCATATTTAATGAAATTCTACTTGGTTACTAAATATTATTTAGTCACCTACATTAAAAACAACCTGGGCCTGAGGATAGCACAGTGGTAAGGCATTTGCCTTGCATGCGGATGATCCAGGAAGGACTAAATATTATTTAGTCACCTACATTAAAAACAACCTGGGCCTGAGAGATAGCACAGTGGTAAGGCATTTGCCTTGCATGCGGCTGACCCAAGAAGGACCTGGTTAGATTCCTGGCATCCCATAGGGTCCCCAAAGCTTACCAGGAGCAATTTCTGAGCAGAGAGCCAGGAGTAACCCCTGAGCATCGCTGGTTGTGGCACAAAAACCAATCAATTAATAAATATAAATAAACTGATAAAAAAACAACCAGAAAATGAAAAGAAATAGAAACCCTCAAGCTATTTGTTAATGATAGATTGCTATAAAGTCTTAAAGTTAAGGCTACACCTCTCCTCTTCCCCTTTACAGAAAAGTTATATATACCTTAAGATCTCAATTTATACTCCTTAACACTATACATGTAACACTATAACAATTAACGTGAAAAAAAAATCTGAAATGCAGAGAAGGCAAAAGGCAACTTAGTAACATTCATTTTGAAATATCCACAATATATCAAAAGGTAAATAAAAAATAAGCTTTATTTATTTAGCCTTACAAACTATAGCACTGTAATGAGAAATTAAGATATCTTGGGTTTTCAAAAGGAGCCAAACTTTTGAACCCAATGTAAAAATTGAATGCCTTAATTTCCAAGAGAATAAAGAAATCAGACAAACCTTTATGAGATGGTTTTCTAAAATGACGTGAATAAAATCACATACATATTTATCACAATATTTAACATAACTAGGAAAAATTTGGGTGACAGGTCACATAAAACACTCAAACAGCTAAGAAAATAAACAATCCAAATAATTTTAAAATGGTAACCTTATATATATTTTTTCAAAAGTTAATCATAATGATTGAAGATAGCTATCAGGTGGAATTTCCTTATATCTCATGTGTCCTTGTCAGTATCAGTTGATGCTGAATACCACTGGCACTAGTACTGTTATGAAAAAACTAAGCTGAATATTCTTTTAGTTTTGATTCAGGAGACACATTTTCTGTTTTGTTGGGGTTTTTTTGTTTGCTTGGTTTGGTTTTGGGTCACACCTGGCAGCGCTCAACAGGTTCAGGGGGACCATATGGGATGCCGGGATTCGAACCATCGCCCTTCTGCATACAAGGCAAATGCCTTACCTCCATGCTATCTCTCTGGTCCCAAGGAGGCATATTTTCATGGTTTATAGTTCATACAGTTTCTTTTGGGAACAAATTGGTGCATGGTATATAAAGTTGACTATGATATGGATAACATTACTAAAAGCCCAACATGAGAAGTATTAGGTGATAAGAGAAGTGGAGTCAGTTCTCAATGAGGTTTAATGAACAAGTTCTTTTCTGTCAATTTTCTTAAAAGGGCAGTATATACAGTTAAATAGTAGCAGGAACACTTATATGTATTGTTTTAATTTGTAAGAACCTCATGTAATAGGATTTATAGTTATTATTTTCATCAGCTGTATAGCACAAACTCAATAGTACTACTACAATAATAAGGGATATTGGGGCTAGAATAAGTACAGTAGGGGTGTTTGCCTTGCATGTAGTTGACCCAGGTTTGATTCAGTACCCCAGATGGTCTCCCGAGGTCTTGCCAGCCAGAGATGATCTCTGAGCATAGAACCAGGAGTAAGACCTGAACACTCTGGGTATGGCCCTAAAACAGTGGTCCTCAAACTACGACCCACGGGCCACATACTGTATTTGTTCCCGTTTTGTTTCTTCACATCAAAATAAGATGTATGCAGTGTGCATAGGAATTTGCTCGTAATTTTTGTTTTTACTATAGTCTGGCCCTCCAATGGTCTGAGGGACAGTGAACTGGGCCCCTGTTTAAAAAGTTTGAGGACCCCTGCCCTAAAACAAACAAAAGGAATGTCTAATGATATAAGCAACCAAATGAATGAGGTAAGTTGCAAACTCTATATATCACACATATCAACTATTTTAAAACTTTTGGTAAACCATGATCAAGAAAAACACGGTTCAATATTCAAGTTTTCTTGCCACAAAACCACTGTGAGTTCAAAGAAAATTAAAAAAAAATCAAGTAGTATGCAGTTAAGAGAGAGCTCAATGTACTGAGATCATCTTTGCCTGTGGAAAATCTAGGTTTAATCTTCTGGTTGTGCATCATCAGGCATGCTCTCCCTCCTTCCCCAAAAGAAATGCAGGAAAAAACAGTATTATACAGAGTATTAAGGCAGTTAACAATTTTTTTTACTTTATTTAAAGAAAATATATCACAGAGTTGCAGCTGACCACAATATATTTGTTTCCAGATAAGTGAGAGCAGTTATTTTAAAAAATAGAAAAAAAGAAAAAGAAAAAGAAAAAAATAGTGGCAAGCAAAGTTGTGAAAATGATTAGATCTCTAATGAAGTCATAAGACAATGGGTAAAAGGGTTAGTAAGCTCTTGTTGCTTGCTGTCAATTCTGTTATTTTATTTGTTTCCAAACATTAAATGATTTCATCTGTATATTGGCATCAAAACTGGTGTGTTCCTATAGGGAGGACAGTATCAAAAAAATGAAGTTGTCCAGGAAATCAAAGTACTGTTTCTGATACTGCAGTTCTTCTGGGGCATGTTCTCAGCTGCCAGGCCTCTCAGAATAACGAGGATGTGGAGAGGAGGGTGTCTGCACACACTGCAAAAAAATCCTTGGAAATATTAGCCCAAATACTGGCATACCTGAAGTTTGGTCAGACTGGTGTCTGCAGAGAGAACTGTAGAGGAGTGGTGAGACAGGGCCACTGGCAAAGAGATGGTTATGGGTGATGGAAGCAGCAGGCAGTAGAGAATAAATGAAAGTAAGTATATAACTGAAAAGAAATCTAAATGAACTATTTCATGGTTTTATGTCAAGCGGGATTTGCAAGAGATATACTCAGACTGGAAAACTAAAAAAAAAGAATAGGCTTATATAATTGGCAAGCTGAGTTAGTACAGGGTTTGAGGCTCATTTCTTACAGGCTACAGACACAAATTTGACCTCCAGTACTTAACCAGAGTATCACCAGATGTAGTCCTGGAAGCCCCCAAGCATCAGCACATTTAAAAAAATATTTGCTGATGATGAAAATAATAAATTTCTCTGTATAACTAAAAATCAGTAAAATAATTTCAACTAAGCAAGCCAAATATTGAGAGCAAATTATAATAATATGACTTGAAATACTATAAGAAGTAAGGTATTTTAATGATTAAGGCTCTCAGAGGTAGTGCATGCTTTGCAAGGCGTTGACTTTGTTCAATCCCTAGCATTACATGATCCTCCAAGCACCACTAGAACCAAATATTGTGTCACTATTGGCCCAAGTGCTGCTGGAATTGCTGTAGTGGCCCCAAGAGCCGCAAGGCCTGAGCAGCAAAGAATCCTCATTTCCACAATGAACTACAAGCATGGTTGGCTGAGAATAGTAGGGCAAGACCTGGACTCTCCAGAGCACTGCTTGGAGATCCAAATACTATAAATATACTTCTAGGGGCCCGGAGAGATAGCACAAGGGCGTTTGCCTTGCAAGCAGCCGATACAGGACCAAAGTTGGTTGGTTCAAATCCCGGTGTCCCATATGGTCCCCCGTGCCTGCCAGGACTATTTCTGAGCAGACAGCCAGGAGTAATCCCTGAGCACCGCCGGCTGTGGCCCAAAAACAAAAACAAAAACAAAATTATACTTCTAAATGAACTTTTAGTTTAGGTAGAAGAAAATCATAAGTACTATTGGAGATCAAATATTTTCATAAAATATTTTTTGAGAATTCTCCTATTTTCTTCATTATCAAATCAGTTTTTCTTTATTAGTGGAAAGCAATAAAGGAAAAAATTGTTACACATTAATATGTGAAACTAAGATAAGGTTCAAGTGAAAAGACTGAAAAGTAGCATTAATGTGATTTGCAAAGGCAATTTTTCTACTTAAAAAGCATAAATAATAGCACAGAGAGGATCGTATGTATGCTATTATTAATTGCGCATGGCCACTTCAAAACCAAAAGAAAAAAAGGCAAAAATAGGTAGCAGGTATTACAGAGTGGGGAGATGAACTATGACCAAACATAGTTTAAACACAAACTTTATTGGGTGTGAATTTAATGAATATGTGGAAATGGAAGAAACTCAGGAACCATAGTTATTTTCATTTTAAATGAGGATAGTTCTGCACTACCAGCTGTTTATAGTTCACTGAATGAGGTTCTACTTGATAGGAGCTAATTACCTCCTCCCTGCAGGAGGCAAAGTGTATCTCATTCTGCAGACACCTCTGATGAATAGCCACGAGAGTAGGAGACCAAGACAGCATGCCAAGATCAGGTTGATTTTTTAATGATCTCTTTAAAGCACTTGATTTTCTCTATTTTTCTTTTTCTTTCCTTCTTAAGTACAGGAAACGTGGAACTTAAAATATACAGAATCAAACCACTGGGCGTTATTTTGCTTTTAAGACACTCAAATTTTAAAAGGAACACCACGTGATTATAAACAGCAAGTATAGCATCAGTAGTATTAGAAAGGAATGTTTTTTAGTCATTTCAATGTAAAGCATTGAATCTACTTACTAATTTCATTGATTCCCCTGAAAGATGGTTTTATCTTTAAGTTTTTAATCAGCTAATTATGCCTAAATTACTTACATTATTTCAGCTCTTTCACCTACTTAGAAACTTGTTCTTTTCCCAATCAATCTCTCTGAAGTTTGTTTGTTTTCAAGGCGTATGGTTATATATTTCAGCATGAGTCACCTGCAGAATGGCACTCATAAATGGCCTCCTAGTGTCTTCCAATATTGAGTTCAAACAAAAAACAACTTTCAAATTATTGACACTATATAGCATCACTCTCATCATACCACACTTTCTCTTCTTTTTTCTTTTATTTGACTTTTTGGGCCATGCCCAGGGATGCTCAGATCTTACACCTGGCATTGTGCTCAGGGTACACTCCTGATGGGTCTCTGAAGATTATACAGGTCTAGGGATCAAACCCAGGTTGGTCACATGCTAGGCAGACACTTAACTCACTGCACTATATCACCCTGGCCCTAAAATATAACACTTTCAAAAGAAAAAAACTTTATTTTTACAATAGGGGTGTGAAATGTATTTATGAGTGCGCATAACCAAAAGATCAGAAATCTTGGTTCAACCATCTTTTTATTCTACTCAACTCATAACAATATGTTTCAATTAATATGAAAGTGAAAAAGTAATTGCTTTCAAAATACAATTGCAATGAAGACTAAACATCAAGAACAACAACTCTTTCTCTCTTATTTTCCCCCTACCCCTAAAATCAGCTTTCTTTTATTATGATGCTGCTCCCTTCGTCACTCAAGCTTAACCTACTCTCTTACCTGAAGATATGTTATTCTCCGCTGGACCAGCTCTGTCAGATCTTTGGCCTCTTTTTCCCTCCAATCACCTGCTCCATCTGTTTGGCTGAGGTAGTATAGATCCGTCATTATAGATCTATAAAAGCAAACAACATTGGAGATCTAACTATTTGTATATCATAAGACTGCAAAGAATTAGTTTTTCATAAAGTCCGATATTCACCCTGTGATGTTCAACAATTTCTCTTTAATATAAAAAATTCATCCTTATAGTTATAGCTTTTAAGATAGATCATGCTTGATAACGCTTGGCCCAGTGGTGTGGCCCTAACAGTGGTACTTATATTTAATGGTGCCTGAGCAGTCATGTGCTGTCCAGAATCAAGCAAAGGGCACATAGCACATTCAAGACATTTGAACTACCTCTTGGCCCTCTGATAGTTAATCTTTATTGTTGATAACTTCACTCGCCTAGTTCACTTAGCTTTATTTATTCCCTTGATATAAGACATTATGGAAAGCAGGTGGAAGTGGATACCTTAACAAAGAAATAGGAAGATGGCAAAAGAAACCCTGGTTAAAACTAGAAGATAGTTAACGGAATGGGAAAAATTTTGCACTCAACACGTCAGATAAAGGGTTGATATCTAGGATATACAAAGCACAAAGAAAGGTGAGCTCCAAAAAATTCAATAAAGCCATAGAAAAATGGGGAGGATAAATGAACAGACACTTCTCTGAGGAAGACCAAAAGATGAATAATAGACATATGAAAACATGCTCACTCACCAGCACTCATCATTAGGGAAATCCAAATCAAGACAACACTGAGGTACCACCTATCTTACACCAGTGAGGTTGGCACACATCAAAATAATGGGACCAATCTCTGTGGGCAATTAAGATCCTGCTCTTTATCTACTTTACCACACTAAAATCAAAATCAGTAGTTTCATTTAAAATAAGGTAGACTTCCTAAGAATAAACTAAAATATCTTCCAAACTAGGAAGAAAATCTTCAGGGATAGTAGAGATAGTTTTATTTATGTTGTATTAAATAAAAACTATGACTTGCATTTACCAATACAGTAAAAAAAATAAAGACTACTTTTATTCTTTAATCCCCCACTGTCAGAAATCTGTCAGTAAACATATAGCCAGCTTTTGACCATGTCTCACAAAAAAATTGTTACCAAGAAAGCAACCATCTTTTCTTACTTGTTTTTTATTACATTAGCCTCTCTGTACATATGTACTGGTTTTTACCCTTTACCTTCAATACATTCTCAAAACAGCATCCACATCTATTGAAATTTCAATCAAATAATGTTACTGCTTTGTACTTAACACTAAATTGGCTCCTTATTTTACTTAGTCAAAATGAAAGTCTTTCCTTGGATCTACAAAGCCCAGACAATATGCTTCTCTCATTACCTCAACCTCATCTCCTACAACAGTCCTTTTAACTTATTTGATCTTGCTACTAACTAATATACATACCAAAGATGTTTCTACATTTGCTTTAGCTCTTCTCTCCTATGGAATGCCTATTTACTCAAGCACATATTCAAAATGTTTGTCAAATCCTTGCTCATATATGATTTTCTCCATTAAGTTATCCTAGATGATTTCTCTTAAAAAAATGTAGAATAACCGCATGAAAAAATACAATATTTAAATTTGGAGTTGATAGTAAGAAGGAAGAAAGAAATTGAGTGGAAGAGAAAAACAAATATAAAGGATGGGGACCAGGACCCAAGTGATCTTAGGTGCATTTGTGATGTTAAAAAAAGGAAAGAACTAAGTATCAAAGCCAAAGGCAACAACAATGGAATAAAGAGACCCAGACTTTAACAATCTAAACTTAAGATGGGCCTGTTATACTGACAATGGGGGACAGGAGGTGGTACAGGATGCATATGCTGAAGCAATGTTCAACGTGATTAGTATTAAAAGACTGAATGGACTTTTGGGAGATACTTAAAATTTTGAGAGTTGAAAGAGATTAGTGCTCTCAAAAAGAAAGATAATTCTGCAGCACCTTCCACAAATTTTATCAACTAGAAAGTAGGTCTTCATTAGATGGACAGAAATTTTTTGGTATTGCCAAAAGAGTAATTTCAGTTGTTTATCAGCAAGCACATGCTTGATATCTTCACACTCATTTTGGCTCTTTTACTTTGTGTCTGAAGAGTCTGTATTAATAATTCAACAACCCAAGAGGAACAATCTACTGAGTATGACCAATAGAAATATATGACTCAGTGCTGTATTGCACTCTAAAAATCAGGGTTAGTAAGAACTCGTTTGATAGATGATGAAATCAGCTCACAATAATTGTTATTTATCTAAGAGTGCAAGACTTAATTTTAGTTTTCTTTTATTCCTAGTTCTAAAATAGAACAATTTAGTAAAAAAAAAAAAGCAATGCCAATTTAAAGAGTTAAAAAATTTAACTCTTATTTTACTATCATTTAAAAAACATTATACATTTAACAGAATACTTGATAACAGCCTTTAGTAAACAAAAATTAAGCATAACCACAGTTCAGAATACTCTCTACATTGATAATAGGACAGCTTTACACAGTCAACAACAGGGTCATCTATGAAGCCTTTTTAGATTTTGTTTGAAGTGACAACATCATTTGCACACAGGATACTTTGCAGCTTGACTATTTTCACTGTGACCCTTTTTAAATAGGCAAAAGTCTAATGTATAATGACTCAGCTATTTTTATATTTATTATCTTCACTTAAGATTTAAAAAAAACATTTATGCAAAGAATTTTAGTTAGAAAAGTAAATAAGAATCGAGGCTGGAGAGATAGCATGGAGGTAGAACATTTGCCTTGCATGCAGAAGGATGATGGTTCAAATCCCAGCATTCCATATGGTCCCCCGAGCCAGCCAGCGTAGAGCCAGGAGTAACCCCTGAGCACTGCAGGGTGTGACCCCAAAACAAAAAAAGAAAAAGAAAAAGAAAGAAAAGTAAATAAAAAATCAACAGTTTACTACCTCCCTACAAAATTAACCTGCAGTCTTAATGCAATGAATAGAGATTTGATTTTTTTTAATAGGATCTACTCTCCAAGACTCCTTATAGGGCTGATGAGTCAGTCAGTACCAGAGCAGGTGGTGCTCAGGGATTCAAAGAATACCCTGAACTTCTCAGGGAAAGGTTAAGCATGCGGTACGGGGGGGTTGAACTCGGGATCGTCTGAGCCAACTCCTTGGCCTCTAGAAATTCAATTATTTTTAGGTTATAAAGTCAAGGCTCATAAGGACATATCTGAAATCGTCTGACTTCATCATAGACAGATGAAAACCTTGAACTATAATAGTTATAGAGCTCAACTAGAAATATAAATTGTTTTCTCAGCTTCATAAGCTCTTCTCATCATTCTTATTCATTTTTCATAAGTTCAATATTTATCAGTCATTTATTTTCTTCATGCCATTGAAATAACAATGAAAATTCTTTTATATTGATTTACAAGCTTGTAAAATATAGTTTAGCTTTATTCTAAATATATATCTATACATGTATAGGTGCTATCACCCCACAATAAAATTATTTTAAATTTTTCTCATATGTGGGATATAAAGAAACAGCAAGAGAACAATAAATAGTTAAAATAAAGAGAACCAGAGATTTTGTTTATAGAATTGAGCTTACATAGGAGGCATGGAGGAGTCCTTGGGACACTGGTGGAAGAAAGAGGGACACTCTAGTGATAGATGGTGGTAAAATAATATATGCAGGAAACATACAATTAAAAGTATTATAAACTGAGGTACCTCAGTGAAAATGGTAAAAAAAATTTCTTTTACATTGTTGGAAGTCTTAAATTTAGAAAGCAAATTTAGTTTTGTTTTGACTTTGCATTCAGGAATCACTCCTGGTGATGTTCTGGGAACCATATGGGTTTGTCAGGGATCAGATATGCATCAGTCCTGTATAAGATAACACTGTTACATACTGTTCTGTCTCTCAGACCAAAAGTAATTATGTTTTTAGAGATGTAATGCAGTACGATAAATAATAAATATATCCGCAAATGCCTTCGAAAGAAAGAAAAGGAAATTCAATGTTTCACAAGGCTTTAAATGTGCTCTCAGACACAGAGTACTATAATTATGATATGAGATAGCCCTATGAAGATAAAAACTACTTTAAGCCTAAGATAAACACTAGCAGAATTCTTTGAAATGTCAAAATTGGCATAGATTATGCTTTAATATCATAGTAATTTTAATATCATGGTAATATCATAGTAATTTTAACCATAAAAATTACTACTGGGTACAATCAAAAAATTAAAAAAAACAATTACAGGGCTGGAGCCGTGGCTCAAGCAGTAAGGCGCCTGTCTTGCCCGTGCTAGCCTAGGATGGACTGTGATTCGATCCCCCAACATCCCATATGGTCCCCAAAGCCAGGAGCAATTTCTGAGTGAATAGCCAGGAGTAACCCCTTGAGAGTCACTGGGTGTGCTCCCCCCACAAGAATACAAACCAATACCACCACAATGCATAAGATGGTAATCAAATAAAAAGTACATTTAAATGGGAGAGGAGAAGTGGCACAGCAGTAGGGCATTTGCCTTGCATGGGGCTAACCTAGGATGGACTGCAATTTGATCCCCCAGCATCCCATGTGGTCCCCCCAAGCCAGGAACAATTTCTGAGAGCATAGCCAGGAGTAACCCCTGAACTTCACGGGGTGTGGCCCAAAAACAAACAGAAGTGCATTTAAGGATCATTACTGGGAAACATAGTACTTAAAGGCCAGTATACATAAATGGTACATTTTGGTGACTTCAAGAAGTGTGCTAAAAGCTAGAAACATGACTGCCTTGGTTCTGACTATAAAGATCCGGTTAAGAGGCCAAAACAGCCTAGAAGGACAAATTCAAGTAAAGTGCCAGCAAAATGTGCTAATACTTGAAGATAGAGTACAGATGCCTATAAATTATTGGTAGAGTAAAACAAAATCTCTGACTCAAGATGCAGAACAGTTCTGAGTGAAGTCACAGTCTGTTTTAAAAGGTGGACTACATTTATGTTCTTTGCATTTTCTATTAATTTTCCTATTTTTATTTTTCAATATTCATAAAGTTCTTTCGGGGGAATTGTAGTGTAGCTGAAGGCTACTCCCTGCTAAACCTCCCTAGCTATGTTCCAGAGGGGCATGCGTACTGGGGACCAAACATGGGAGACTCAGGCATTAGTCTGCTGAAAAATAGTCTCCAATCCTTTAAACTATCTCCTTGGTCCACACAAAGCTCTTTTAAATGTTATAATCTCTCAATTCACTGAAGAACCACAAGAAATGCATTACATTCACTCAATTCAAAATGTTAAGAGACTCACTGACTCACTTCATTAGAATGACATCCCCTAATTCCTTCCACGTTGTAACAAACTGAAAAAATTTAACTTTTATCATAGCTAAATTTATGTACTCTACTATGTGCATATACCACAATTTCTTTATCCACTCATCTGTTGTTGGACCCTTGGACTGTTTCCAGATCTTGGTTACTGTTATTCCAGATCTTGGTTATAAATATAAGTGCATAAATCTTTTGGGGGGGATTAATGCTTTTGTGTGCTTCAGCTAGACTCCCAGGAATAGGATCATAGGAACATATGGAAGTTCTATTTGTCACTGTTTTGAGGAGTCTCCAAACGTTTTCCAGAGATGCTGTACCACACAACAGCACCACCACAAAGTATTCTACTACAAAGATTTCCTTTAGCCCTTTAATGTCACAATAATGTTTCCTCATAAATAGCAGTATATCATTATTTTAGGTCTCCATTTCTTTCACAATACAGCAGCTTTTTTAGCTTGATATAGTTCCATTTGTTTATTTCTGTTTCTGATTTATTTGCCAATGAGGTTGCATAACTGAAAGTTTCATCCACGAGGTCAAGATCTTGGAGGGTTCTGCTTATGTTTTCCTTTATGTATTCTGTGGAGACTTTTGAATAGACTTTTGTGTAAGGAGTGAGAGAGATAAGGGTCTAACTTTATTATTTTGCATATAGCTAGCCAGTTTGCTCAGTATTTTTTGTTGAAGAGACACTCTTTATCCAACTGAATATACCCAACCCCTTTTATTATAAATTAGCTAGCCATATTTTAAAGACTTAGCTCTGGGCTCTCATTTCTAGTACATTGATTCAAGAGTGCCTTTATTCCAGTACCATCCAGTTTTGCATACTGTAGCTTTACAGTAAAGAATAAAAATTGGAAACCTAATGCTTTCCATCAACCTTTTTTTTTGTCCCCAGAACTATCTGGCAATTCTGGGAGATTTTTGGTGAATGTGAATTTTATAAGTACATGTTTGTCTTTAAAAAAGCAATGGAGGGGGCCGGGCAGTGGCGCTGAAGGTAAGGTGCCTGCGCTAACCTAGGACGGACCGCGGTTCGATCCCCCGGTTCCCCATATGGTCCCCCGTGCCTGCCAGGAGCGACTTCTGAGCGAATAGCCAGGAGTAACCCATGAGCATCGCCGGGTGTGACCCAAAAAAACCAAAAAAAAAAAAAAGCAATGGAAATTGCATCTGTTAACCACTTTGTGCAATATGGATATTTTAACAATGCTGATTTAAAAATTGCTTCTAATCCATAAGAAAGGAATATGTCCCTGTTTTCCAATTTTTCTGAATAGGTATTTCACCTTCTTTGTTACATTGATTCCTAGACAATTTTTAGCAAGGTCATAAATGGAGTCGTTTTTAAAATTCATTTCACTTCAGTGTCACTGTCTGCAAATAACACTCCATATTTCTATGCATAAATTTAGTAGCCTGCGAGCCTATGTATAAGTTTATAGTTTCCCAGACTTTTTTTGACAGAGTCCTTAAGGGTTTTCTACATGCAGTATCATATATTATGTGAACAGTGACAGTTTGACTTCTTCATCAAATTGGATTCTTTTCATTTCACTTTCTAATTGATACAGTGGTCACTATTTTTGTTGAACAACAGCGGTAAAAGTGGACATCCTTGTCTATTGTATGATTCTTAAGTTTTCACTTTAAACTGTTGATGCCGCTAAACTTTTTATAGTTAAGGGTTAATTTGTGATCAATAACATAAAAATAATAGGTACATATGACTGTATTACAAAGAAGCATGATCAATATGCAATCACAAGAATAAAATCAGCAACTGAAAATCTAGTGATGATAAAGCTTAAATCAATATAGTAAAGATATGCTACTCTGTATCCTATAATAGACTCTCCTATATTTATAAAATCATCAAAAGACAAAGAATTTTACTAATTAATCAGCATAATCAGATGCAGATGATAAAATCTCAGGGAAACTAAAGATTCTGGCCCCACCTGTTCATACTGAGCATTATTTTAGAGTAATGACTAATGGGAACAACTTTTCATTTTTTTTGGAGGGGGCCACACCCGGTGATGCTCAGGGGTTACTCCTGGCTATTCGCTCAGAAGTCGCTCCTGGCAGGCACGGGGGACCATATGGGGAACCGGGGATTGAACCCCGGTCTGTCCTAGGTTAGAGCAGGCACCTTATCTCCAACGCCACCGCCCAGCCCCTGGGAACAACTTTTCAGAAGAGAAACATAGTTCCCCGCACCATGACAGGAAGTAAATGAAAAGTACTTACCGGCAGGTTCCAATATTCCTGAGGAAAAAAGAGCCTTGTCCACCCACCCCAGAAAACACTGATCATCTCTAAAAGTTTCTCAAGAAGAGAAATGGCTTATATAGTTAAGAGTCTTTCTTCTCAAAAGACCAGCAACTTCAGTGTCACTTAAGTGACCTTCTAAGAAATAATAAATATTCAGGCCTAACTCCAAACATACTGAATCAGAAATTTGTTTTAAAAAGTCCTCCAGGTGTCTTGATGTCTTCTTGAAAACAGTATAAGAATGACATAATAATTTTTAACAATTAGAACAAAGCACTTCTGTCTTCCCCACTGTCTTTCTAATTAACCTATGTTTTGGGAAGAGTGTGCTGTGAGACATGCCACTATCAGATAACTCCCTATTTCTATGACCATAATTTTACATGTGAAAATATTTTAGAATTAATTTTTTACTTAATATAAGAAAAGCATTAGCAATAGTTGTAATTAAATTGAATTCGGTTTTTATGCTAGGTTCTTATATTAAGCAGTTATGCAAAGAAAGTTATTATGAAATGTATAAAAATAAATTATAATACATTTCATGATTTATATATGAAAATATTCTGGAATTTAATTATTTTACTTAATATAACAAGAGCATTAGCAACACTTCTAATTAAACTGAATTCATTTTTTTTTTTGGTTTGGTTTCTCTTGGGGGGGGGGGGATCCACACCCTGTGGCGCTCAGGAAGTACTGGCTCTGCTCTCAGAAATTGCCCCTGACAGGCTCGAGGGACCATATGGGATGCCAGGAATTGAACCAGTATCTGTTATATTAAGCAATCATGCAACAAAAGTTATATTGAAATGTATGAAAATGAATTAGGATACATTTTTTCTTTTTCGATATTAAATTCAATTCCAGTTTTAATTATAAAATAAGTACATAGCTTGACCCCTCAAAGAGTTGATGTCGCATTCATTTTACTACCTCTGTTCAAGTAGCATCACAGAATTAGACATAAAATCAAAACTACTTCTCCAGCTCTTACAACTTAAAAATGTTTACGGTGAGCAAGAATTGTTCCCTTTTGCAATTTTCCCAAATGTATTGATGCACAGAAAAACTACTGGGCAAATGACTCATAAGCATAAACAAATGGCTAACATTAACAAGCTACATTATTTTATCACATATACTAAAAGTCATGTTATTGCGTAAGAATCAGAAACACTGTTTTTAAGGACTAATATACAGCTGTTTAAGACTTCCTTTTGGGGACCAGAGCAATAGCAAAGAGGTAGGGCATTTGCCTTGCAGGTGGCTGACCCAGAACAAACCTGGGGTGATCCCCAGTGTCCCATATGGTCCTCCAAGTCAGGAGCAATTCCTGAGCACATATCCAGGAGTAACCCCTGAGCATCACTGGGTGTGGCCCAAAGCCCCCACCAAAAAAAAAAAGAGTATTAGATAAAAAGATTGTTTTAATATTCCTTTTTTTTTTTTGGTTTTTGGGCCACACCCGGCAGTGCTCAGGGGTTACTCCTGGCTGTCTACTCAGAAATAGCTCCTGGCAGGCACGGGGGACCATCTGGGACACCGGGATTCGAACCAACCACCTTTGGTCCTGGATCGGCTGCTTGCAAGGCAAACATCACTGCGCTATCTCTCCAGGCCCGCTTTAATATTCCAAAGTGAACCAAGCCTGGCGTTCAAATGTAGTTAGCACAAAAATTCTTATGTATCAAATTTTCTTCTAGCCCCATATTTCCTATCAGTATGACTTATCGGTCAAAATAGAAAGCTGCATAACCCATCCTCTTGTCCTGCTGTAGCCATGCCTGCTGTACCCATATAGTACTGCCGTTTTGCCAGAGGCACTATTTCACCATTCCAGGTACACCAGTATTTGCACTGACAGCATCAGGATTTTTGTGGCGTGAATGGGAGCATATTCCCTCATCTACCCCCAGCCCACCTCCTACTTTCTCATATTTCCAGAAGCCAGGGCAGCCAAAACATATCCCACAAAAGCCAGAGTATCAACAACAGTGTTAGGAATTCCTGGATGGTAGGGTTACAATTGCAGCCACTCCATAACTCCTATCTCTTTTTAATACTGTTATCTCCATAAGAAACATTTTAGATGCTTAAATATATATCTGAAGTCATCTAATGTTCAGAAGAAACTAAATAAAAATAACAGAATGATCATCTAGAAATAAAACTAACAAAACTAGCTTACTAAACTTTCTGATAATGACTTACTGACCTCATTGTGAGGATGCAATAATTTTCACAAATTGTGTTGTTGCACTCATTGTTTTCCCCTCTCTTTACTAATAATTCACTTCCACTTACCTGGAAACAAATGTAATGTATTTTGATTAACTATGTCAGCTATCTGATACATGGTCTTTAAGTAATTTATATTAAAAAGAAAAATAGGGGCCGGAGAGATAGCACAGCGGCATTTGCCTTTCGAGTAGCAGACCCAGGACCTATGATGGTTGGTTAGAATCCCGGCATCCCATATGGTCCCTCCTCTCCCCCCCTGAGCACCATCAGGTGTGGCCCAAAAACCAAAAGAAAAAAGAAAAATAGTAACCCACCATCACCACCACCAAATGACTACCTAGTGCATATTATATTCTTATTTATTCAAGAAAAGATGAAACTTAGGGAACTAAAAGGAAAATCTAATAATTCCCATGAGTTACAGAAAGTGCAAATTACAATGGGATACATGAAGTTTCTCCTTGAACAATAGCAATATTCTTAGATATCCTGGTGCTTATAAGATAATAAACTGAAACCACCTGTCAAAAATAAATAGAAATATAAAATATAGGAACTGGAGTGATAGCACAGCGGTAGGGCATTTGCCTTTCACACAAGTGACTTAGGATGGACCTGGGTTTGAATCCCTGCATACCGTATGGTCCCCTGAGCCTACCAGGAGCGATTTCTGAGTGCAGAGCAAGGAGTAACCAAGTCCTGAATGCTGCTGAGTGTGCCCCCCACCCTCAAAAAATTAAAAAAAAATGTAAAATATGTAGATAATTTGTATAAGATTATTATAAAGTTGACTGAAAAATAGAAAAAAACTAAGATCAGTGTTTCTATTCATACAAAATTTTAAAAAGCCTTTACTGGAAAGACAAAAGCTCATAATTTTACTTCTTAAAACTTTCTTAACCATAATGTTAAGGTGGTTCATAAAAAAAGGCAAACAAGAAAACGAACAGATTTAACTGATAACTTATTTCTCAGAGAATTAAGTTAGGCAACCTTTACACTCTAATTTGGGCAAGAATAAAAATTAAAAGTGCAATGTAAAAATTATTAAAAAAACAAATTTTTTATTTTAATTCTTACACTTAAGATCTCAAAAACAATAATCAGTTTGACTATACATTCCATGTATATGCCAATCTAGTCTATTTATTTTGTACAAATATATCTGTACTACAATGTTTTCATATATATGGAAAATAAACCACCAAAAATGTGTAACTAGATGTGTACATTTAACTAGAAAAATTTAAGTTACTTTTACTAGCACCTAATTGGAAAGGCAATTGGAAAGGCAATTAAAAGAAAATTCCTATTCATCAAAAATCCGTTAACCTTGAAAATCTTTTTAAAGTGCTAAAGTAATACAAGCACTAATAAGGTGTTTTAATGTACTCTAAAACTTCAAATATGGATTATATCATGAAGCAAATTTATAGAAATATATGTGTTAGTTGACATTACTACCTCTAAAACAGGGGTCCCAAACACGCGGCCCTCCGTACAACATTTTGTGGCCCTGCCCTAGAGGAATCATTTTTTGTTTTTAGTTGTTTGGGTCACACCCCCCAATGTTCAAGGCTTACTACTGACTTTGCGCTCAAGGATCACCTTGACTTTGCCTCCTGCGGCCCCCAGGTAAATCGAGTTTGAGACCCCTGCAATATAAACATTTCTAGGAATACATTTTAAATATTTCCAATTATCTATTTTAGTTGACAATTGATATACTTTGAGACCATGGATATGGTTCTTTTCTTTTCCTTTAATTTAGTCATTGTGAAATTAAAGAGTTATTTATAATAATTGTTTCAGGCATATAATGTTTTAACAAACACCAATCCCTTAACTAGGGTCTGCTTTCCTCCATCAATCTTCCCCTACCCCCACCCTATTATGGCTCTCACTAGTCTGCTTCTATGAGTCACTTCATATATATATGTAAATTTTAGCACTGTGGTTTACTTTTCTTGCTGTTAAATATAGTAGATCTCATTATTTACTATAGAAAAGACATAAAACTCTTAAGTTTCTACATTCTGAGATTATAATTTCAAAAATCCAAGTGGAATGTAAAAGAAATAAAGTACCTTTCATGATGTCCCAAATCTGATAGGAATTCATCTGCATGTCTTTGGAGTTCACTTCCTTCTAAATTCTTTAATTTTTTCAGTTCACTTTGTAAAAAAAACCAGAGTTCTTTAGCTCCATTTTCAATTCTCCTCCTTAGAATTTCATGATCTTTCCCCAGACCTGTATTCAAAGAACAGAATATTATTAGCATCTTCAGCCCTCTGATAAATGAAAAAAAATTATTTTTGCTTATATAAAATACTGAAAAGGAAAACACTGTACCAACCATTTCCAGTTTGTTTCTTATAATTTTCAATCTGTTCTTTGGCCTTCACAAGCTGCTCTTCTAAAGCACGAACTCTTCCTGAAGCAGGCCCCTGATCAATAGGGCCTTCTGGTATTCTGTAGTTCAGAAAAGAAAACAAACAAAAATTTAGTTTATAAATTACACACCAAAATGCACGATCACTGTCCTAAAACGTATTTATTGGTAATTCTAGAAGTTTCTGAATCATTTGGCATAACAGAAGAGATGAACTTTTCTCTTCAAAGGTGTAAAGAAAAAGTATAAACAATGGAGTGATATTGAATTAGAACTGAAATGGAGCTGGAGTGATTATACAGCAGGGAGGGTATTTGCCTCGCACACAGCATACCTGGATTCAACCATAGTATCCCTCAAGCACTGCTAGAAACGATCCCTGAGCACATAGCCAGGAATAAATAACCTTGAGCAGCTCTGAATGTGTCACCTCCTAATCCCCCCCAAAAAAATTTAGTTCAGAGGTTTAAGATTTCTGCTAAATAATTAATCTTTGGTTCTGTCTTATAAAGGTCATATTATTAACATATCAGTTTAGAGGTCAATTTCATTAGTTTGAAAATAACAACTGATATATAGAGAGGGCTAAGAGAAAGATTCAAAGGAATAAGAAAGGAAAGACTATATCTGAACATGAGTCTTTGTTCAAATATCAGATACAAATTATTTTTAAGTTAATCACAGTATCAAGCTATATAAATTCTTTGTTCTTTTGGCAAACGATTGACCTCAGACTCCTAAGCATTCATTTTACAGGAAAGGAAAAAATAAGAATAGATAAAGAATGTCAAGAAAAAAACTGAAGACTAATGCCCTGTTCTGGTGAAAAATAAAAATATCAGCAGGTAGGTACCGATAGATTCCTTTAACCCATATGACTCGCCAAGCCCCACCCTTGAGCATTAACAGGTGTAGCCTCAAACAAACAAACAAACAAAACATGCAAACAACATTATAATATGTTGAAACATAGTAGAATTACTATTACCAAATTATATTACCAATTTTCCTGTAAGCATGCTTATAAACTTTGCCTGTTTCTCATTTTGTTTTATATGACTTTAGCAAATATCTTTTAGCCCCAAGTTTTATTTTTAAATTACATTTTAGCCACTGGGGTTTACGATTTAATAATACATCAGTGGTAGGTTTTTATGCACACATCATATCAACACAAACCCACTACATCAGTTCCAGTTTCCCTTCACCATTGTCTCAAGATTCCCTCTTTCACCAACCCAATGCCCACCACCATCCTCAACTAACTTCCCACATCTTATTGCCCTAACCTTTGCTCTGTAGCCCAGTTCAGATGAAAAATCGTCAACGAAATACTAGCAAACCGAATTTAACATCACATAAAAATGACATACCCCATGATAAAGTAATATTCATGCCTAGAACTAAAGGATGCTTCAAAACACAAAGCACTAAAACAGACTCCCCAAAAAGCATTTAATAAAATGTAGCACTCTTTTATGTTAAAAAATTTCAACCAAGCATAGGAGAACTGTATTTCAAAAAAATAAGGTTATATAAGACAAGCCCTCGGTTAACATTATTTTTTTTTTTTTGGTTTTTGGGCCACACCCAGTGACGCTCAGGGGTTACTCCTAGCTATGCGCTCAGAAGTCGCTCCTAGCAGGCACGGGGGACCATATGGGAACCGGGGGATCGAACCGAGGTCCATCCTAGGCTAGCACAGGCAAGGCAGCAGGCACCTTACCTCCTGCGCCACCTCCCGGCTCCCAACATTATTCTTAATGTGGAAAGGTGAGCAGGTCATTTGCCATGCATGAAGCTCACCCGGGCTCGATGCTAGTTATCTCATATAGTCCCTAGTGCCTGCTAGGAGTAATCTCTGACTGCAGAACCACGAGTAACTCGTCAGTTTGCTACCAAGTGTGGCGCCCCCAAATAAAAACCATAAAAACTTGGAAGATTAAAACAAAAAGTTTTGGAATCCAGTAAAACTAGAGATTAAAAAATTAACACATTAAAATAGTTTTATATATCTACCAAAGAGAAACCTCAAGTGAACAATCCCATTTACAAACTCACTAAGAATAAAATATTAGAAATACATTTAAATGAGGTTAAATGAGGCTGCCCATGGCCGACTCAGGACAGATGGTGGTTTGATTCTCGCCATCCCATATGATCCCCATGCATGCAAGGAGCAATTTCTAAGTGTAGAGCCAAGAGTAACTGCTGAGCACTGGCGGGTGTGATCCCCCCAAAAAAGAAATATATCCTTTTGTCTTGGATCAGAGCAAAACTGTAAAATAATCATATATTATACACATCTAATCCATCTAGGCATCTACATTCAACCCATTTAGAAATTCAATACAATTGAATCAGCAAAATTATAGTTCATTTTTCACAGAATTATAAAAATATCCCAAGATTTGTATGAAATCACAAATATTCGATAGATTAGTATTAGTATTTAGGCAAAACAAAGCTGGAAGCATCACATATGCTGATTCCAAATTCCATCTAAAAGATTCAGCAATCCAAATAACATGGTGTGACATAAAATCAGATACATTACATGAGTGAAATAGAGGAGGCCCCAGAAATATATTCTATAATTTAATATTTGAAAAGGGAATCAAGAACTCCACTATTTAATAAATAGTGCTGAAAAAATTTAAAAAAAACCACATGCAAAAAAATGAAACTGAATAAAACCTTTATCAAGAATGAAAACCCATACCAGTCATAAAAATTAACTCAAGATGGGAGCTGGAGAGATAGCTCAGTAGTAGAGCATTTGCCTTGCATGGGACTGGCCCAGAATGGCCCTTGGTTTGATCCCCGCACGCCATATGGTTGCCCAAAGCCACGAGTGATTTCTGAGTACATATATCCAGGTGTAATCCCCGAGTGTCACTGAGTGTGACCCAAAAACCAAAAAAAATTTTTTTTTAACTCAAAATATATTAAAAACTTAGTTGCCTGATCTGACACCATAAAATTACTAGGAAATACAAAAACAAAAACAAAGAAAAGTTCCTTCAAATAGGCCTGGGCAATAAGTTGTTCTCATGACATCAAATGCACATGTAACAAAAGAAAAAAATTAGTACTTAGAATAATCAAACAAAAGATCTTATGTATATACAATAAAAATACTTATCAAAGTGAAAAGGTGTGGGTGGGAATACAAGAGGTAGATGAAAAGTAAAAAAACAATGGTGGAAAATTTTCTGGCATTAGAAACTTTGTATATTCAATAAACATTAACAGTATTAGAAGATGTTATGTCAACAACTGTAACTTTTTTTGTTTAGCTCCAGCCCCAACAAATATAATTTTTTTTTAAAATAAGAACTATCAGGCAGGATGGAGCAGTGGCACAGCGGTAGGGCATTTGCCTTGCATGCCGCTGACCTAGGACAAACTGTGGTTAGATCCCCTGGTGTCCCATATGATTTCCCAAGCCATGAACAATTTCTGAGGGCATAGCCAAGAGTAAACTCTGAGCGTCACTAGGTGTGGCCGAAAAACAAAAACCAAAAAAAATCAGGCAGGAGAGATAGTTCAGAAAATTTTAGGTGCTTACCTAATTACAATACTTTGTTTATTCACTGGCACTACAGAGTATATATACTAAGCACCACTGGAACTGATACCTAAACAAAGAGACAGCAATAAACCTAAGCAGAGGCAGGTATGGCTAGCAGCCTCCCCCAACCCTGAATTAAAAAAGGTAAAAGAAATCCCATGAATCAAAAAATATAAGAGATGTAAAAGAAATGACTTCTAAATAACATATTCATTCACAGTAATATCCAAAACATATAAAGAAACCGTACAACTCACTGGCAAAAATTCAATTACAAAAGCAGCAAAGGACATGAAGAGACAAGATATCATGCAAATAGTCAACAGGTATATCAAGCTCTATCAATCTCACTAATTATCAGGAAACTAAAAATGAAAAAAAAAAGATATTTTCTATTAAAGTAACTACTATCAAATAAATAAAAAACAGGTTCTGGCAAGGATGTAGAAAAGGAATTTTCTGTACTGTTAGTAAATATGTAAATTGAAAAGTCTTTATGAAAAATTGTATGTTTCCTCAAAAATATAAGAAATAGAATCACTATTTGATTCAGCAACCCCAATTCGTTTTACAGAAAATATTAGTATCTCAAAGGAGAATCTTTTTTTTTTTTTTTGACTTTTGGGCCACACCCGGTGATGCTCAGGGGTTACTCCTGGCTATACGCTCAGAAGTCGCTCCTGGCTTGGGGGACCATATGGGAAACTGGGGGATTGAACCGTGGTCTGTCCTAGGCTAGCACAGGCAAGGCAAGCACCTTACCTCCAGCGCCAACACCTGCAGCAATATTCAGAATACCCAACATTGAAACAGCCTAGTGTCTGTGAATGAATAAAAGTGTGTGTATAAATAGATATGTATGTACATATAAACATCTAAATGTTCTTATAAACAGAAATTATGTGAGATGAGTATACTTACCAATCTTTTAACGGTAATTACTTCATAAAATACATATGTATCAAATCATGTACAATTTAAATTTATACATTTTATATGTCAGTTAATATCTTGAAATCTCAATAAAGTTGGAAAAACTGGAATCATGACAAAAGGAAGTAATCCCCCAAAAACGGAATAGAAAAGCTAAAAGCCTATATACATTAGGCCACATTTACTGGTTAGAGTTTCAAGTCTATGAAGGAGATATCAAGTAGAGCCTAAAACGTTTTCAAAGAGAAAAGATTAATGAATCTAAAGTTTAAAATGATCACAGCACAGTGTGGAAGAATAAATAGCACAGTACCTAGAATGCCTGCCTTGTGACTGAGATAGAAAAACCCTAATAGCCACCGAAAAATTACTAAAAATAGTGAGTTAAGTGGTAGATTAAAATTACATACATTAATCTGTTGTATTCCTGGCATCATACAGCTCTTGAAGCATTGCCCTAATTATCCACTGTTATTGTTGGGCACAAGCAGTACTGCATGGACATATCCTTAACACAGGACTAGCAATACTGCCAGCCAAGATTGGATAGGAATGTCCCCCAATCCTGAGCATAACTGGGGAAGATATCTCTACCAATTTTTTGCTGCACTTTATATGTAAATGATGAGGGTGTTTAAGTAAACAATCTGACTTATAATGGCCCCATAAAAGATAAAATAGCTCGCGGTTCGATTCCCCCAGTTTCCCATATGGTCCCCCAAGTCAGGAGCGGCTTCTGAGTGCATAGCCAGGAGTAACCCCTGAGCGTCATAGGGTGTGGCCCAAAAACCAAAAAAAAAAAAAAAAAAAAAAAAAAAAAAAAAAAAAAAAAAAAAAAAAAAAAAAAAAAAAAAAAAAAAAAAAAAAAAAAAAAAAAAAAAAAAAAAAAAAAAAAAGATAAAATAGCTGGCTATAAACCTAATAAAGGAAGTTCGGAAGACATATGCCCTGAAAATTTTAAGCAATTACTAAAACAAATAGATGGCCCCAAACTTGAACAACATCCCATGCTCATGAATAGAAAGAATAATCATGACTTAAATAATCATTTTATTTAAGTTAATTCACAGATTCAATGAAATTTCTACCAAACTAACAATGACATCACTCAAGGAAATAATAACAATTATAAAATTTCTATGATCACGCAACACACACACACACAACCCCCTAAGTAGCTAAAGCGATTCTGAAAAGAGAAATGAAGCTGTCACATTCCATATTTCAAACTATAATACAAAGCAATATGGGTAACAAGCAATAGCAGGCAAAAAAAAATGCAATACAATGAAAAGTCCAGAAATAAAACCACATATATATGAACATTTACTACCCAACAAAGTAGTCAAACCCATACAATGGAGAAAGGGCTCTTTAACAGTGCTGGGAGTGATGGTACAAAAGCACAGAGGGGAGAGCACTTGCCTTGTATGCAGCTGATCTGAGTTGATCCCTTCATTTCCTTATGATCCCATAAGCTGTGCGAGGCATGATCCCTGAGTGCAAAGCTAGGTATGCCCTCCCATCCTCCCTCCCAAAAAAAAACAAAAAATTGGGGGCTGGAGTGATACCAAAGTGAGTAGGGCATTTGCTTTGCACGTGGCTGACTTGGGTTCTAACTTCAGGATCCCACATGGTCCCTCAAGTCTGCCTGAAGTGATTTCTGAGTGCAAAGCCAGGAGTAACCCCTGAACACCAACAGGTGTGGCCCAAACTTCAAAATTTGCCTCATGGCCAACAAGACCTGTTATTAAATTGCTTTATTTAAGCACCATGGTTCATTGTTTGGTTTCAATTCATTCAGTCATACAATGAATGTACACCATCCTTCACCAGTACAAACTACTCATCACCACTGTCTCCAATTTCTCTCGAAGATATTTGCTTCTCTCTCTTCTTCACCCATCTTTCTTCCACCTTCCCTCCTCCTCTCTCCTTTTTGACACTGTTGTTTGCACTACTGGAGGGAAGATTTGCCTGTTAGTTTCTCTATTTTCAGTGCCAAATTCTTATCCAGAACAATCAGTTCCAACTATTGTCCTAGCAAACACTTCTCTAATCTAGCTTCACTCACAATTCTTTATAGTGGGCTTTCTAACCTGGGCTAGACCCCCTTGACCTTTGTCTCTATTATCGCTGGGCATTATTACCATACTATCTCTTTTTTTTCTTATAGCCCATAAATGAGTGAGCTTATTCTATGTCTATTCCTTTCCGTCTACTCATTTCTCTCATCATAATACTCTCCATGTCCATCCATGTATAAGCAAATTTCATGATTTCATTTTTTTTTCCTATTGACTGCATAGTATATTACCAGTTTCTCTAGCCACCTGGCTTTTTAGGTTCTGGCTATTATAAACAGTGCTATACTGAACATAGGAGTATAGAGGCCATTACTGTGTTGTGTTTTTGTGTTCCTGGAAGCTTGATTTCTAGTTTTTTGAGGAATGTCCATATTATTTTCCCAAAAGGTCGGATCAATCTGCATTTCCATTAGCAGTGAATGAGAGTCCCTTTCTCCCTGCATTCACACTAGCACTGGTTGTTCTTATTTTTGTGAGGCCAAAAGGCACATGGAAAAATGCTGCTTATCACTCACTAATCATCAGGGAGATGCAAATCAAGACATGTCCTTTTTTTATTTTGTGCAGTTACAAAGAAAAAAGTAGGAACTCATAAAGACAAAATTAAGTGAAGCTCTGAACTACCAAATACAGTAAAAAATAAAACTATTAGTTAAATTTAATAGATATTAAACAATCAATAAACTTATGCAGTTGTATCTACTTAACTTATATATGTCATATTCAAATAATCCTTTATTATTTTGGTATAGGGAACCTCTGATTAACATAATTACCAGAACTACTGTAACAATTTAATACTAGATTTTCAGGTTATCAGATGATATTGTTATAACACTTTAAATAAGATGAACTTGATTTTTTTTTAAATGTAGCTGAAAGTGGAATGTGGTATTTACATTATAACTTTGTGGAATATGTTTCTGCTTCTATCACCATGATTAAATCAGTTAGCTTCTTTACAAATCATGTTGTGAGAGATACTTTTGAAGTGCAAATTGATATAAATACGTAACAAACTATACTGTTTTGTCTCTTATTTGCAATAGAGCATTCTCTACTTATTAAGCATTCCTTAGTTTCTAACCCTCATGAGAAATTTACATATTCCTGATATGCAATATTTGCCAAGCAACACATTTCCATTTTAAAAGAACGAAGAATAAGATAAAAATCAAATTGATTTATCTGAACTAATAAAAACCAGAAAAACTCTGCGACTTCATTTTATTATTACTTCTACCCATATAATTCACTGGTTAATATTTCTTTTTTATTTATTCTTCTTAAGGCAGCTTTGTGTCCATCCAACCACCACAATATTTCATGATTTTATCTAAGTAAATTTTAAAATGCCAATAAATATTAAAAACAAACAAAAATATTCACAGAGAAATAAAATCCCCAAGGAAAAACTTTTTCCTAACCAATTATTAGCAGGTTAAGCACCATCTCTAGATCCAAGTAGCACTAAATATGACTGATCACTATGTACTATGGCCATATGCCCTATGGTTATTATCTTTAATTATCAATGAGTGCTTGAAGCCATTATTAGTTTAACAAAGATAAAGGAATACAGTATAAAAATTTCTATAATTTAAATAAAGCTTATGATGCTAGTACAATATCCATATCTGAAAACAATCAGCTAAAAATCATGAAGCCACTCATGAGAATTAATTTATACGGAAAAAGCACGTTTCCATGTACCGATTTAACCTCACACATTATTTTAACTATTTTGTTATATAAATACATAGAAATAAAGCTATTTGCATCATCTACCCAAGAAATTTCTCTACTGCTTAACATTCTAGCACCACTGAAGTAAAGTCATTTTCTTACGACTAAACAATGACTGAGAAAAAGGTAAACCTGAATGTTTTTTGTGCTATAAATCACATAATTCTCTCCCTCCTTGTAGAAAAATCCGAAAATAAGTTTTCTTAATTCCAGGAAATCACAATCTCATGCACTTCTTAAATATCCACTATGATTAACAATCTACTATATATTGACAAACTACTAATACATAGGTGTTTTTAAGGTAATTTTGAAATTATCATTTACTTAACAATGCAAAGTAGAAAACAATCACTCCATTTTATAATTGAAAAAACTGAAGATCAAAACACAGTATGCAGTATACAGTCCCTGAATACTGTCAAGAGTGATCCCAGGGGCCCGGAGAGATAACACAGCGATGTTTTCCTTGCAAACAGTCGATCCAGGACCAAAGGTGGTTGGTTCGAATCCCAGTGTCCCATATGGTCCCCGCGCCTGCCAGGAGTAACCCCTGAGCACCGCCGGGTGTGACCCAAAACAAAACAAAACAAAACAAAACAAAACAAAAAGAGTGATCCCAGAACAGTCAGGAATGAGCAATGAGACAGGTGTGATCAAAAAAACAAAACAAAACAAAACAAAACAAAACAAAAAGTGCCCCTTAAAAAATTCAGTTCTAAATACAAGCTGTCTCAAGGAGGAAGATAGAAAATACACAACAGTCAGACACAAAAACATAAATTGAAATCAGAGAGTTAAAGTAAATTTACAAAGATTTAAAATAAAATCAGCAAGCATGTTAAGAATAGTGCTAATAATGGGATTGATTTGCTTTCAGAATATCTCTATACTTGCATGTAACATGTCAAAGATTACAAGAGGCAAGGGCTAACTATAAGGACTTTCTGGTTTACAAAAACTTTTGGTCTACAAACTTATATAAAAAAACCAAACAGCGCGCAGTTTGAATTTTCTGGCTAAAAATCACCTCTTGCATATTTCCCTTTCAATTTGTCCTTCCAACCATATAAAAACATAAAACCCAATTTTAAAATAAATCAAATCACAAGTGAGGGCCAAATTTATTTTTCCAGTCATGGTATGCCATAGTGTGGCAAATTATAATCAGTGGGATAAATCACGTATCAAAACTAGAGAAAATGAAACCAACCACTTACCATTATGATGTGCTGTAAGACTAACTGCTACCAAAAGTATCTATGTTTAATTCACTTTAACTATTTTTGGTTATTAATATAAAGCTATAATATTTGCTTGTGTTCAGCTACTGACTAATCCCAATGTATATTTTTAATTACTTTCAGAAAGTAGAGTGGTATTCTCAGAAAAATCTACTTCAAAAAAAAAAAAGAATTTAAAAAAAAGGAAAAATCTGCTTCCAAGTGAACAGTGGTAATCAACTTTAAAATTAATGACCATATACAAGAGATTAAACAGATACACATAAAATTACAAGAATAATATATAGAAAAATTAGTTTAAAGGCAAGTTCAAAATAACTTAAAGACTTGTGGCTAAGTGGTAAAGCACTTGCCTTGCATGTGTGATATCCTGGGCTCGATCCCTGGCACTAAAAGAAAGAGAAGGAAAAAACAACAACTTTTAATTACTGAGTACAGTAATTTAAAAATCAGTCTTATCACCTTGCTCTACATATTTAATTATTCCCACATAGTCTGATGGAAGATAGGAAGGGGCTATGATAATCTAAAGGCAACAAAAGACTTTAAAACAATGGTTAACTTTTTGCTACCTCCGATTTGTAGCCTTGAGCATAATCATTCATATGCACTCATGGAATATTACAGAAAATAGAAAAGTGGTAAAAAGGTGAAAGGAAAGAGGAAAAAAATAACTTGTATAAAATATCTCTGCTAAGTACTATATTTTATATTAAACACAACATATTAAAGAATAACAGCCTTCAGAATTCAGAAAAAAACACCATTCATAGAAAGAACATATTAAGGGGGATGGGGAAGTGAAAAAGAGAACATATTAATCTTAAAACATCTATTAAATGAACATGGTTTAGACAATTTCACCTTCAAGTTATGTCTATTATTCCTCCTAAAAGTATATTTAAAATATGAACTTTACTTACCCCTCGATCTTTATATTAAAATTATAAGAAATTGACTAATAAAATGTTCATCTGAAACAGTAGTGAAAATCACTAATTCAGTATTCTTCTTGTAAAATGCCTCAAACCTTCACAATGCAACTTTTGGTCCGGGAGATAGCATGGAGGTAAGGCGTTTGCCTTTCATGCAAAAGGTCATCGGTTCGAATCCCGGTGCCCCATATGGTCCCCCGTGCCTGCCAGGAGCAATTTCTGAGCATGGAGCCAGGAGTAACCCCTGAGCACTGCCGGGTGTGACCCAAAAACCAAAAACCAAAAAAAAAAAAAAAAAAAAAAAAGCACACAAGCAACATTTAAAACTTTCAAGTAACTTAGTTTTTTTATAAAGTATAATAATTTCACTATTAACACTACCTAGAGTCAATTTCTTAAATAGTTTTTAGCACTGAATAATCATGTGGTCTAGAGCAAAACTTTTTTTTGTTTTGTTTGTTTTGTTTTTGGACCACACCCAGAGGTACACAGGTGTTAACACTTAGCTCTGCACTCAGAGGTCACCTCTGGTGGTGTTCTGGGGACCATATAGAATATGGGGATCAAATCCAGGTCAGCTGCATGCAAGGCAATTGCCCTAACCCACTATCTCTCCAGTCTCCACCCTTACTCCCATAAACTACGATTCTGTGAGCCACTTTATAGAGGTAGGATTGGGGCAGTCTGAAGCAGGCAGCAAGATATGATTCTCAATTCAACAACACACAAGTTAATTTTGTTAATAACCAGGTGATTTTGTTAACTTTTCTCAATAATTCAAAGATGAAACCACAGACCTATCCAACACCTTCTGAATCCTAGGGTGAAGCTCCCAAATTATGCAGATTGAAGATATTTAATTCATGTTGTATTATACTAATAATTTGTATTTTTTACATAGCAAGAGATAATTAAACACAAGTTTAACAGAGTAGTTAGTTTAATCAGATGAATTTTGTTATTCAATTTGTTCTAAGCAACAAACTTGAGTCACTACTTTTTACTCTAACAGTACTTTTCACTGAGCTGTGCTATTTCCTACTAATTTATAATTCTGTTTACTTATAAATTACAAAGTATAAAAATTTCTAGGTTGTATTTGCTCTTCAGAGTCACATAACTAGCTCAAGAAATATTACACATGAGCTATCTGCTTTCCAAGTACTAACAGTTAATTTACTTTAATTTTTTTCTGCTTGGTGATGATTTTGACATTTCATATTAATTTATTAATGTAAATGAGGAAAGTAATTCTAAGTCAAAAAATGCATAGTCATAACCTTTAATCAACATAGTTGGCTTTTACTGGTCTATTTTGTTGCCACATCAGGAACCCAGGATTTCATACATACAAGGCATGTACTTTACCGTTCAGCAACATTCAAACCCTTGAATCATCTTTGATGAAAGTAGAGAGTAAACAGAGATTGAGAAGAGATCAATCTTTTCCTCAGAATGAATCCTAAAGGTAAGATGTTTCTATAGACTAATCCTCCCTCCTGCCTCAACTCAATATACAGCAGCCTTCACTGTTATGAAAGACAACCCTCTGAAGAACTTAAAATATATCCACTCAAATTATTCAGCATACATAAGGATTGGAGATGTTTCAGTAAGGGATATTTCCTACTACTGCTGGATATAATATTTTATAAATGTGAATTATAATAGTAAAATGGTATTTTCTTAATAATATTCAGGTGATATTCATGTCAATACAAACTTACTAAATTGATTTTTGCTTGATTGCTGAGTTGTTAAAGTCTATAGCTAAAAAGTGATTTTATATGTCTATATTCCTATCTCACATATTTTTGCCTCATGATTGTTATAAGCATGCATGTCAAATTTAGTATATTTTTTGTTTTTTGGTTTTTGGGCCACACCCGGTGACGCTCAGGGGTTACTCCTGGCTATTCGCTCAGAAGTCGCTCCTGGCAGGCACAGGGGGCCATATGGGGAACCGGGGGATAGAACCGCGGTCCGTCCTAGGTTAGCGCAGGCACCTTATCTCCAGCGCCACCGCCCGGCTCAAATTTAGTATATTGGGCAAAAGAAATACTATGAGGAGTAAGCATATGCTTTGTATGTAGCTGACCCCAGTTTCATTCTGGCATCGTATATTCCCCTGAATAACTCAGTATATTTAAGTGCTTAACAAGATCCGGAGAGGTAGCACAGCAGTAGGGCATTTACCTTGGATGCGGCTGACCTAGGACAAACTGCAGTTTGATCCCCTGACCTCCCATATAGTCCCCCAAGCCAGGAGCAATTTCTGAGCACATACCCAGGAGTAATCCCTGAGCATCACTGGTTGTGGCCGAAAAACTAAAACAAAACAAAAAAATCATTTCTCTTATTGTTTTACTGTACTACTACTACTTTCAATGATGCTGCCACTACAGGGCTAAAACAATAACTTAATGGGCTGATTACATGCTTCACAAGCATGAAGCCAAGATCTGATCTTAACTGCCCTTGGTCCCAGCAAAGCACTACTAGAAATGACCTCAGCACTGAATGAGACAACTCAAGCTCTGCAGAGTACAGCCCCACACAAAATAAGAAAAATCAAGGTGCTAAGAGTAAAAGCAAATGCTACCCATTTTCAATGTGCTAATTTCAGACTAATATTTTATCTCCATAGAAGTAATGATGACAGAGTGAAAAAAAAATGTGACTTAAGTTTGTCTGCCACAATATCAGCTGTTGTATCCATGAAAGAGATGTGATAGCTAAAAAATAAAATTTCCTACCATGTTTGATTTTTGCTGAATTTTATAAGAACCAATCTCTGACATTTCTTTGGCCCTTTATAGATAGACAAAAAATACTCAGCACAAGCAAAGATGTCTACTTTATTTACTCAAAAGAAAGTGCTCCCCTATTGTTCCCAAGGCCTCTGGACTCATTCCAGTGCTATCTCCAGGGATAGTATCACTACCTTTGGAAAACAATAAATTATAAACATACAAGCAAATGCATGTATGTTCATTCTACATAAGACTTCATCTCCAAATCTATCTGACATTTGACATGAAAGGAGAAATTTTTACATGTGCAATACATTTTCTAACTGTGAATTCTTACCAAAGGATTATCTTATCCTTCTCTTTTAACCCTGGCTTCACCACACCCCTGAATTCTAAGACTTACTTTCCAACTTTCTACAAACTACTATCAGTAGACACAATCTGTAATATTTCATTTTAATCTCTTTCTTGTAAGAGGTGTACTTTATCAGACAGTTAATGAGACAGAAATTATACCAACAGTTGACACAAATTTCCAACCTACCTCCTTCTCAACTGGAGGTAGAAGGAAGAGAAGGTTATAAGCTTATCAAAGGGGCAGGGAGATAACTCAAAAGACTAAA
This sequence comes from Crocidura indochinensis, assembly GCA_004027635.1. Classification (NCBI taxonomy): domain Eukaryota; kingdom Metazoa; phylum Chordata; class Mammalia; order Eulipotyphla; family Soricidae; genus Crocidura; species Crocidura indochinensis. The sequence continues at coordinate 37,122 of PVKC010002326.1, forward strand.
AGCATATGCTTTATGTTCAGAAGGTCCAAGTTCCATCCTAAACACTGAGCTGACCTCCATGCACTGCCACATATGAACTAATTCCCTTGACTAACAATGTACCAGAAATAGCCCTTGAGCACTGCTGGATGTAGCCCGCAAATAAAACAAAACCATAAATCAAAGGAAAACTTAAAATATTTTTAAAAGGTTTTTAAAAAGGTAAGAGCTAGAAATGCTCCAGAGATTCAGATACAGGAACCAGTGAGAATCTCTTCATAGCATCAATATATATGTATATATATTGATCAACATATATATTTATATATTAAAAAAAGAACTCTGACCATTTTTCAATCCAGGAATAGTGGTTTTGGTTCCAGGCATAATAAAGTAGGTAATGATAAATTCTATTATTGCTGTCATAACAATCTCTCTCTCTCTCTCTCTCTCTCTGACACACACACACACACACCCCACCACCACCAACACCACCACCACCACCACCATCACCACCATGCTAATATAAACATTTAAAAGTCATGAATAAACTAAGAGTAAGAGTAAATTAAAATTCCAGGAAATAGTAATCTGTAACTATGTTATCTTGAGGTACTATCAATTTTAGGTATATTCTTATATCTCATAAAAAAATGGTATGAAGCCATTACTGGAACTTCTTTCACTTGGGAACAGGGAAGCCCTCCCCGGGGTGGGGGTGGACAAGTCTCCAGACAGAAGGCCTTCAACGGAGCAATGAGGCAGCCTCTCCACTCCAGCCATCAGGGGCAGATAGGTAGGTTCCAAAGGGGTGTGTGGGAAGGGAACACTAGTCATTAACCCCTCCCAACAAACAGAAATGGCTGTCCAAGCACCCTTCCCAAATAGCTTTCCTTCCTTCCCATCAGTCCTCATCTTCCAAACCGTGAGGGCATATAATAATGCTCATAATTTTGGATTGCTCCTGGGAAAGGAAAGGGGATGCTCAGGACCCGCTGGATAATATTCCACGATGTATACTCCCTAGACAGTGCTCAGTACCATGTCATGTCGTTTTTTTTATAATGCTCTATACACAAACTAATACATGAAGCCTTTCTTCAGTAAAGTCCACGCTCGCCAATCATGATTGGCCTAACAAATGGAAAACCTTTACATCAGACTTGCCAGCTTTGTATATTCTTTTTTGTTTTGCTTTTCTTTTTCCCTTTTTAAGTGTTCTGTCCCCTATCACCTGGGTCAGGTCTGTAAATGTAACCCATGGATCGATCCTCTGTGTCTGTCGATGTATGCACGAGTGTATGTGTTCGCCACACCAATGTCAGTCTAATTTCCATTTGTAATAGATCTGCTGTCTATGTTATATATTGTTCTCCCCTCATCATATATAACTCCTCCTCCCCCATTTTGCTTACCCCCTTACAAACCCTTTTTTTAGCCCTACATGTTATTCCCCCACTTAACCCTTTTTACCCTCAGTTCTTAACTCCTCTCAAGCAGAATATGCGCCTCACCCCAGCTGTCAACCAGCTCCCAAAGTGAAGAGATAGATTCTTAGCCTGAAAAGAAACGACACTCTGCTGCTACGGATCTTATCTCAGTGGCCCCTTCTCCTCCACCTCCCTTCACCGTGGACTTTTGCTTGCTACCAGATTTGGTTGCTCAGAATTCTCCGGCTTGAGAACATTTCCATCTAAGTTTTCCTTAAACTCCACAGGTGTAAGCTGCGCTGCAGACTTTACTCCTCTTTTGACTACTTCAAAAGACTTAAAGGGGACATCCCCTTTGAATATTTCTTTAGATGTATTCCTTTAATATGCATAACCCTTAATTGAATATCTTCTTAAGGGGATTGTTGGGCGTGTTACCTCAACCCCTCAACCCCCACATACACAAGTAATACCTTGCGGCATTGCTCCTCTCTGCATAGGCACATTAAAATGGGAAAAGTTTTCAATATGTAAACAAATTCTTATCTATAGCTAAGAACTCACCAATTTTATACTGCAGTGGTACATTACACACCCTGAACACTTGGCATAGTGACTTGGCTTAGACTTCAGTAGATCAGACATTGTCCAGTCACCCCTGAACCATGGAAACCATCTGTGGAAATCACCATGGTTTTCTACACCATCTCTAGGAATTAAAAAAAAAAAAAAAAAAAAAAAAAGCTACCAATGAAGACCCTACTACTGCCATGGCACCGACTTACTCCAAGAGTGTCCTTAAGACACCCTGATGACTTGGTATAACAGCTTTTTATGACTGTATTCACTGCATTGGTGCCTAAGGGTGCGATAAAACCAGAAGATGCTACACATCACACATACTTCGATCTGTACAGGATCTGTACAGAAAGCAGGACCTATAACTACAGAAACCTGGCAGCAACAACTGTGATGGTGAAGATTCTTACCATCGACAATGCCTATGGGGTTGCACAACCTAGTATACTTAGAACCTGGAATTGGTCTTATGCCAAAATACTTCATGGGTAAGGTCTCCATTTATAGGCCAAAGGTTTTCCTTTCCATTTCTTCCATATTTTGTTATGCCTACGCAAACAACAACTGCACACACACACACACACACACACACACACACACACACACACACACACATCTTTTTTAGTGTATTTTTGTATCTCCTAGCTTAAATTGGGTGGGGCTTACTAAACTTTCTACTATTGTAATAATGGCTTTACTGAAAATACAATAATTTTCACAAATATACTTGCTAATGAACTTTTCTTTCTTTTTACCATATTATTTTTATATAATTTCTAGCTTTTCTATTTTTTAATAACTTTGCTTTCTGTCATCCTAAAACAAATGTATTAGATCAGTTATATCAACTATGTAATACATTTTCTCTAAATAAATTAATTTTTAAAAATGTTGGCATGAAAATCTGGAAACTACAGGAAAATTAAATATATTCTCTTTTTCTGTTAGATTTCATAAATTTTGAGGTTTCAAGGGATGCTTAAGAGGAATATTGAAACACCTAAATTTCTCATAGTCTTATAATAGTATGTGATAAAATCCTGCTTACTTTAAACTCACAGCTAGTATTTTCCTTGGAATCGCCAAAATTAGATGCAAAGTGGAGCAGGAAGTCAAAGAATAAAGCTTAAAACACCCAAAAGCAGGGCCAGGTGATGTAGCTCAATAGCAGAGTGTATGCATGAGATACTGGAACACACTTTAATATTACTAAAAACAAAACTAAACTAAACTAAAAGTAAAGGGAGACTAACTTTCCTAGACAATTTCAAATCTTAAAAGAAAAATGTTCCCAATAAAATTTATGGACGAATGATGCCCAAAGAACAGAAAAAAAAAAATGAAGTTTGCTAATTTTACTAAAATTGCAAATGTAAATATATCCATTCCCTGATTGCACTGGATTGTGAAAATTAAGACCAAAGACATTATATACCAAATAAAGAGAACCCTCTATAGCCTCCATACCCAGAATATATAATGTAAAAGAGTTTACTATGCATGCAGGTAAAAAGGTAAAACTATGATCAGTAATTAAAAGAAATTGATGATCTATATATAACCTAGTTATTAGCAGAAAATACAATAGTTATAATTACAAAAATTGTAAGACACATGACAAGATGCATAAAAAAGAATAGAAATATTTAAAATATCCAAAACAAGTTATACTTTGGAATAAAAAATTATTTTAATGTTTTTAACATAATGAATTCACTAGATTATAAGTTAAATAGAGTTCAAAAAGAAGTATACAAAAATGAATTTAAAATAAGCTACAGAATAAAAGATATGTAAAACTCATGTTAAGACACCACAGAAGGAAGTCTACTATTACATGTAATTTGAAGTTTTAGAAGATAAAAAGTGGTTCAGATGCAGTAAAAAGATAATTGCTGAGTATTTTGAAAAATGGATAATATCCACTACCAGAAGAAATTAGTGTAGTTCAAGTCAGATAAAAACAAACATTTCATCAACTGTACATCAAACATTGAAATCAAAAATTAATCAAAGAAAGACACATTTCATTAAAAACTCTTGACTTTTGAACAGTTAACTCTGAGGACCAAAGAAATAGTGAAATAACACTAAACTTATATTTTAAGTTACTGCTGAACTCAATTCTACTCTCTAGTAAGTTGCTGCAAAAAATAATTCTAAAAAGTTATTTTCAGGGGGGCAGGAGAGAAAGCACAGTGGTAGCTTGCACGCAGCAAATTCAGAACAGATAGCAGTTCGAATACCAGCAGCCCATATGATCCCCCAACCCTGTCAGAAGCGATTTCTGAGTGCAGAGCGAGGAGTAACCCCTAAGCACTACTGGGTGACACCCAAAAACGAAACAAAACAAAAAGATATTTTCAGAAAAAGAAAATTCTTATTGACATCAAACCTTCATTACAAAAATATTGAAGGATAGTCTTCAGTTTGCAGAAGATGATTTAAAAAAAGAATGAGACTTCAGGAAGGAATAAATTAGAATGAACAAACACATGCTCAATGATGAAGATACATAATAATTTAATTCAAAATTAAACTATTTAATTTAACAGGATATAAAAAAAGACCACTACAACCGCAAAAATGAGAAAACAATGCAAGTTCCCACCATACATAAAGAACAAAGATGGTAACTCCGATGACCCGAAAAGTACCAACCACCTATTTAGCCTCTCAGATAAGGACTGTAGAGAAGAAATATAGACGATGTTCACAGACTCAAAGAAAACAAGGAATGAACTGAACGTGCCACAAATAAGAATCAAGAGGATCTGAGAGTAGAAATAAACTTCAAGCTGCAATAACAGGGCTGAAAATCTTGGTAGGTGAAATCAAAAACAGAGGCAATGCCAGGAGCAATTTCTGAGGACAGAGACAGAAATAATCCCTAGCACTGCTGGTGTGACCCAAAAAACAAAACAAAAAAAGAATCGAGTAGAAAAACCCCATTTATAAATTAAGCAATATAATCCTCAAAATCTGTGGCTCAAAGAAATGTAATCAAAAAGTTAAAACTGATTAGCAAAACAGTTAAAGTTTTCTAGCCATGTATATATATTTGGGGGAGGGGGAACAACACATGGTGCTGCTCAGGGGTTACTCCCAGCTCTGTGCTCAGATATCACTCCTGGCTCAGGGGACCATATAGGATGCTGGGAATCAAACCCAAGTCCATCCTGGGTCTGCTGTGTGCAAGAAAAACATCCTACCACTATGCTATCTCTCCAGCTCCTATGCATATATTTTTAAAAGAAGATTTCAAATCAACAGAAAAAGTTTTTCTTGAAAAGAAAAAAGGATTTTATAGAAACAAAACAAAACAAAACAAAAACACTTTTCTGAAAAATTCTTTAAAGAACAGTAAACATGCAAAAATTTTGCGAGAAAAAAATGTAATCAAAATAAGAATAGGAATAGAAATCTATAAAATAAAAAAATAACCATACAAAATGAGGGGGAAGCGCAAAATGTTGGCTCCATAGAAAGGGATAAGCTCTTAACAAGATAAAGAATAAAATACAATCACAAAAATGAAAGGAAACATATCACATATGCTGCAAGTATGAAAGAGAATTTGAAAGATATAACCAACAATTCAAGAGAATTTGAAAGCTATAAAGATATTAACTTACGTTAATATATTTGGAATTCTAACAACATGAACACATCCCTTGAAAAACATACCTTAGCAACAAAACTCCCAGAATTTCTAAAAAGAAATTTTTTTGAACAATCTAAATGTCCAATTTCTATTGAAAGGTCAAATTCAGAACTGAAATTCATTTATCAGGTCTTATTTGCTTCTTCACCCTACCATAGGTTGCCGGTCCAGGTGATTCCACTAAACAATGGTCCTCAAACTATGGCCCGCGGGCCACATACTGTATTTGTTCCCATTTTGATTCTTCACTTCAAAATAAGATATATGCAGTGTGCATAGGAATTTGTTCGTAGTTTTTGTTTTTACTATAGTCTGGCCTCCAACGATCTGAGGGACAGTGAACTGGCCCCTGTTTAAAAAGTTTGAGGACCCCTGGGACTAATAGAACTCTGACATATTTAAAATATAATGAAAGAAAGCCAGAGAATGTGACTCAATTGTCAGAGTACATGATATATATGTATGAAATTCTGGGCTCCAGCCCCCTCTTCAATCCCCCAACCATGATAGATGTGACGCTGGTGACACCTCAATACCCCTGGATCCAAGCACTATGAAGTCTGATCACCACTGCCTTGTATGGATCACATGACAATAAAAATAAAATGAATACCAATATTAATAAGACCCTTCCAAGATAATAGAATGAAACTACAGAAAAATAAAACCAAAACGCCAAAGATGACTTTTTACTATAGAAAATGTCCAAAATATGGGGCTGGAGATAGCACAGTGGGTAGGGCATTTGCCTTGCATGTGGCTGATATGGGTTTGATCCCTGGCATCCCATATGGCCTACCAAACTTACCAGGATGATTTCTGAGTGCAGAGCCTGGGTGCTACTAAGTGTGGCTCAAACCCCCCTCCCCAAAATAAGTTAAAAAAAATGTTCAAAATAAAGCACTGACAAATTTCATCTAGACATTTCATTTCCGGTCAAAGAAAGTCTAAAACATGCATGCATAAAGTGCTGATAAGTAACAAGTAAAAGCTATTGGGGATAACAAATAAAGAATGAAGAAAGCAATGTACTTTGGTACCAAAGCCAACAGACTGAATCATTAATTGAACTGGTAAGCATTATCACATGTCTATATTAATATTGTTTCCAGGTTAATTGCACTACAGACTAGCACATAGCTCAAATTCATATAATAATCCAAATCTTCCTCAATCATTTTCACTACATTATTCCTCTGCTGCAAACTAACTACTGTACTCTACTTAATCTATCAAGTAAATTCCGGCTATTGAGGGCGACGTTGATGTGATCTAATCTACTCTTCTCATTATTGCCTCTGAGGATAAAAACAGTGAGGTAATTATGACTTCCGTTTTGTTTTGTTTTTTTTTTTATTTCTCCCTCCATTACATAGACTAGAGTCTCCTTTAGACTTAAGTGAATATGTCAGAAGCAACACTGTGTGACTTTAATTGGTTGGACTCAAAAGGATTTGTAGTTTTTGCTCCTGTCACAGGAATGTCTCAAAAATACTTGATAAGAAATCTGGTCTCAGATCAGTTCTTATCTAATAGAGGTAAGAACACACCAATCCTAGTGCAATGGGACCTTATACTCTGAGCATTGATATAATGACCTGGCGCAGGCCTCAGAAGAATGGGCATCCTCCATTCACGCTGGAACCAGGCAAGCTATCTACGAAGCATTCAACATCTAGAAGCAATCCTCTACCAGGGAAGACACTACCAAGG
>PVKC010002327.1:0-44111 GCA_004027635.1 Crocidura indochinensis
TCCCTATATCTTTCTTCCTTTTCCCTTATTAGACATTGTGATTTGCAACACTGTGCACTGGTGAAGGATGATGTGCACTGTATGACTAAAACTCAATCATGAAAAACTTTGTAACTGTGACATAAACCCCAATGGTATTTTGAACAATCTTATAACCATGGTGTTTAAATAATGTAATTATTTATAAGCTCTGAATGTGCACAGGATGAAATGTAGAAGGTGGGGAAAAGATAAAAGGAGGAAAAGTTTGTTTGCAGGGACACCAGTACCCATGTGACCCCATCTTAGGATCTTAGAAGCTATTGTTGCTGCAGAACCTTTTTTGGTAATGACTCAGAAACAGCCACCACCCACCCCAGGGGCTTTTTAGGGTTGGGGGCTGGGAGCAGCTGACTGGCACAGCTGTTTGCTGGATAGTTTCCCAAGTAATCATCCTGATTTTGACCTATCTTCCTCTTCTAATTCCCAATTAGTAGGTTCTAGGAAGAAGTATTTTTCACTCTCATCACCTCCCAAATCTTGCTGAGTTTTAGGGGTTGACCCCTCTGATCTATAACTCCCTCTGACTGATCTGACACTGTCAGCCCTTGCTCTGCATACAAAGAGAAGCTCAAATATAGCTGTTCTCTCTCCTACTCACAGGATATTTTTGGGGGGTACTCCCTCTGAAATGTCTTTATCTTATTTTTAAAGCCGAGGTAATAGATATGCTTATTCCTGGAAAGTGAAAATTTCCTGGAAATTCCCCAAATTTACCTTGATAGTGGTTGAAAAAAGTAAAAAGATTATTTGTCATCCATGGAAATGTCATGAAATAAGAAGGCTCATAGGTGTTAGGTTCTGTGAACATAATTTTGTTAGAACAACCACACCTTCTCATTCATGAATTACCTGCCACTGCTTCCACACAATGAGGGCAGGGCATATGTAGGAATGAATACATGTTTATAGAGATAAAATGCATATATATTGGAGATAGATGGAGACAGAGATGTGCAAAAGGAACATGAAAGTATTGGCTCTTGTTATTTATTAACTCTCCTCTGTCATATTGCCTAGTAGAATTTTCTAGAATGACTGTAATCTCTCTGCACTCTCCAGAACAGTAGCCACCCATCACATGGGACATCAGTGTTTATAACACGTCTAGTGTAAGTAAGAAATGGACTTTAATTATAGTTCATCATAATTCACTTCATTTTAATTAAAAATGCCACATGCGACTACCAAATTGGATAGCACCTTTCATAGCGAAAGCCCCTCGAGAAAATGCAAGCTGAGCCTGTGGATGTGAATCTGCGAACATCCTCTCAATATGCTCCCTCCCTTCTCTACCGTATCTTTGGCTATTCTTCAACTCCTTCAGTTGTCTCATGCCTTTCCTTCCCTCTTTGTTCCATTTCTTTGAAATATGATTTAATTCTACCCCATCTTAGAACCTTGATTCATTCTTTGCCTTGACTCTGCAGGTCTCTGTTGCTGACAGAGTCACTGGCATTCAAGGCTCGTTCTGGGCCTTTTGCTGTACTGTTAATCAGCCCCGATAATTCGCCATCTGGTCCTGGCCCTTAGCAGTGAGTTGAGAGAGCCGGGCCAGGCAGATCCTGGTTGGAAGCAGGTCAGACAACCAGTTCCCTTAGTGTAGCTGTCAGAGATGTACCATCATTTTTGAGGTTGGCATATAATGTACATAGTACCCAGTGCCAGCAGTCTGTGCCAGGTCTAAGTAAGGTTTCCCATCACAGGTGCCTAGGGTCTTCAGATGGAGAATAGCTGGGAACCTGGCATCAGGCAGATGTACATAGGCTGCAAGCCCATAGAGTGGCCAGGCAGTCCGCTGGTCTTGGGAATCTTATGCTTTGTATTTAAAGCCTCTTTACAGTCTCTGCAGCTTCTGAAGAGAACTTTTGGGAATGGGAGAGGGTTGGGGAATGAGGTTCCCATCCAGAGACTGGCAGTCCTGTCCTTCACAGTGGCATAAGCATCACTGCCACTCCAAAGAGGCCAGGAGAAATGGGGGTGCCAACAGAACACCTGGATGCCAATAGGAGGTATCAAATTAGATACTGATGATGGCTCATTGGTATCTAACTATAAAACACTTCAATCATTTTGATGAATGAATGCATGAGTGATTGAGTAGGGACAGAACTCTGGAAAGAAGAATTACTCTGAAGGGACAAGTAGGAAGGGCCTTTCAGCAGTAATTGAATGCTTTGGGGGAGTGAATAGAGAGCAGTTAACCCTGTAGATAGAGGCATAGACAAAAAGTAGATGGTATTGTGAGTCACTTGCCTTTGTCTGAAATGAGATGACTGAGCCTGGTGATTGGTTTGTAAACGATAGCCAGGAAGGTAGGCAAGTACTCTAGGGAGTCTCCATGACTAGAATGTTGATCTATGCTCATCATTGAGGGGGTAGGACAGAAGAAACCAATACTTCTCAGAAAAAAAACATACTTCTCAAATGCCAAAACCATCCCACCGTGTTAACTTCTAATCTCCCATGATGAACTCTCCATTAGGTCTGTACCGTACCTTGACCTTTTGATCCATTACCAGAAGAACTCTTAACCAGAAACTGAAGACTTCTGGCAGTGGGATTTTGCTGTGTCCCTCAGAAAGCAGAAAGTAGGAGGAGCCTTTGAAAGGAACTGAGCAGGGTTGGTATGTATGCACCTCAGCTTCTTGCTATTTTGGTGGGCAATGCTAACAAGCTCCACAAAGTCCTAAGGACCTCTATGGGGTAGCCTCAGTTGTCCATGCAGGATAGAGGATGCAAGCCTTAGATTTTCTTTCCTTTCCTCATTTCATTTCTCAGCTCCTTCACTCAATTCCTTCACTCAGTCCTCTTAGGGCTGACTTCTAGGTAAATCCAGATTAAGAAAGACCATAACCATAAGACTTTCATGCAAGCTCTCTAGAAAGGGTGGGGCATTAGGACACCAGAATCACTGGAAAAGGGGTTATCAGTCCCATCTGCAGGTTGAAGTTGGGACTGAAGTTTATCCAAATAAAGTTCACTTGCTATAGTCAGTGACTGGGCTCTGAGGGGACACAAAAACAGATATGTAAGAAGCCTAGATTTCCTCTCTCACCAGTGCCCTTATACAGTAATGGGTGTGTGTGGGGGGGGGTGGGTGGAGGCGGGGGGCAGAAGCCAGATCTTCACACAAAAGAAAAAATGTGACTCACTTCCGTTGACTGCCACAATCTTATGTCCTTATTGTACCCAGAAACAAAGGTTCTAAGGGAAAAACCATTTTGGTCAAAGAGTTGTAGTATAATTGTGGTGGGCGCTTCCTGAGACAGTTCCTGCTGACCTGAAGAAGTGGATGTCCCTTTACTTCTTCCCTTCTTCCTTCTGGAAATTCATATATACTGAGAAGAACTTCAGAGCAACCCTGAACTCCTAAGGGAAAGACCAGGAAAATCTTGGTTCTTTTAGTTATTGATCATCTGACCCAAGAAACTCTAAGTTTCCTATGAGGAAAGAAAACGTAATCCTTTCTCTTTTGAACACAGAAGCTGGACCTTTGATTTTTGTTGCTCAGCTGAATGCCAGTGGATAAATTGGTTTTGTTTTTCTTAACCTTTCACCATTCAGATCACTGAAGGTCCAGCCTCCTACCCCACTTTTTATTCTCAATGATTGCTATGGGGATTAGCTACTCTGGGGGAGTAAGTGTAACTTTCTCTTAACCTTTCTAGAGTTTTGGCCAAAAGAAGCCTTATAATATGGGGCAGATTAAAAGAAGGAACAAAATCACACACAGCGTGTTTTGGGGCTCTTCTACCTCTGTCCAGCTTCAGTGGTTGTGGATGTAGGAACCCATCCAACCACACACAAAGACATAGGGTGACCCTAAACACCCTGCCTTAGTGCTCATGGCACTGGCAGTCGTGACCAAAAACTGACCAGGAACCAAATCAAAACTAGTTCCCTCTTAGCCCACTCCTTGGAGGAGAAACTATTAAATGATCTTGTTCCCTGGTGAATATGCTGAAACATAAAGCAGAGGGGTCAGCTAAAAAGTACAGTGGCTCTGGTTTGTTCTATTTCTTTCTTTTCCTCTTATTTCCTTTCATTCTCCAAATGTACATTCATGTTCAAAGTGAGCACTTCTTTGGGGTGGAAAGATTTAGATTAATACAGATTTCTTGGTGGTCTTAGACATCCTGGATCACTTTCAGACCTCTCTGCATAGTGGAGAAACCATAGTCCTTTAGGCCATTCCCTTCATGCATCTCTGTGACCCTTTTCTGCCCCTCCACACCAGTGTGGTTGCCATAGTTCCTGCAGATAGGTCTTACCTCCTTTTGCTTCCCTGACCTTTTCTCATACCTACAACCCCTGAAACAGGAACAGATCAGCCAGAAGGAAGTGTCAGTTATAAAGTGAAACAAACAAGAAAGAATGAAAAATCCTCAGGCTCAAACCTAAGTTAGGGAAGAAAAGAAGAGAGGAAAGAGGTTGGCAGAAAGGCCTGGATCTATTAGAGTGTGAAAGGGACTGGGGAGCACCAGTTTAGAGCAGGGGTTGAGAATATGGCTTAGTGCTATTAACTATACAGTAACTTTGGTCACAGGTCACTGAGAGTGGAAAACATTCAGTCCTTCCCCTGCACTGCTATGGAACTTGCAGGTGAGAGAGGCTGGAGGAAGGGAGGGAGAGTAGGGAGGCACAGCACCTTGTCTGCAACCAGGGGTACTATTGAGCTCTTGCATCATTTAAACAGGCCTCCTGACCCCCACGTTCTGCTCTCGTGAGGTACACAAGCTTTCTCTAAGTGCACAGCTGTACCAGACAGAAGGTACAGTCCCTGACCTCACAGAGCTTCCAATCCAGGCTAGATAGAACTTTGAGATGGGACAAGCAGAAGCTTCACATCCAGTCTCTAAGAGAAGTAAATTGTTGGTTTGCTTATGGCAATATTGAAACAGCTGGAAAAAAAGGGTTAGTCCCCTGGTGAGGAAATTAGTGGACCAGGATGCTAGAAGGACTGGCAAAAAGGACTGTTAAGTCCTGAGCTATGTGGTTACTCACTCTTAGTCATTTGCAACAAGCACCTCCTTACTGAATCTCATATCGCTGGAGTGTCTCCCCAACACCTATATTCTTGATCTCTGCTTCATCACCTCCATCAACATCTCCCACTAGTCTCTAGAATAGTAGAACTGAGCAGGGCAGACTCTGTCCCATGTCAAAGAGTTGTACCTGAGACCTCCAGCTGAGGCTTCCATCTGTCTTTCTCAAAATCGTACCAGAGGTGAGGCTGTTAGGTCACACCTCCGGAATCAGGTATAAATGAAGCTGTGGCATTTTCTTCTGCTGCATTCCTGTCAGTTATAGAAGTGGATCACCCATTCTGGTATGGTAGTTCTTGTCACTTTAGATCCTTCAAGATCTTTAGCATGCCTTCCCCACTGTGTGAAACTAAGTGGTTGTTGGGGCTCTAGACATCTTACCTGCTCTCTAGTCAGCAAAGTAGAGGAAATGGAAAAGGGTACTCCTCATTTAGGTATACTTCCAAAGTCCCTGAGACATCTGGGTAGGATCAAGTACCAATTGCTCGTTGCTGTGTGAACAACTTTTGGCTGATGCATGCCTTCTTCTCCTAAGGACTTATTTTATAATGAAACTATCTTCACCCTAAACATTTCTTCTGACTGTTACATGATAACTTGGCTAAAACTCAGGATGATCCCAGGGTTCTTCTCTTTCTCACTCTCTCTTTTTATTCTCCTCATAATCTGAAATTGTCTCTGGAGCACTCTCTCTTGATTTAGAAAATTCACATACAAATTCTTTTTTTTTTTTTTTTTTTTTTTTGGTTTTTGGGTCACACCCGGCAGTGCTCAGGGGTTACTCCTAGCTCCATGCTCAGAAATTGCTCCTGGCAGGCACGGGGGACCATATGGGGCACCGGGATTCGAACCGATGACCTTTTGCATGAAAGGCAAACGCCTTACCTCCACGCTATCTCCCAGGCCCCTCACATACAAATTCTGGTTCTGTGACTTTTCTGTTTTGAGTTCTGGACTGAGTCTGTCTCCAACTCCTGGTGCATGGTTGGCAAGAGGAGGCATCCACCTGCTAGGATGTCTCACAACTTTGGGGCACTGCCCTCTAGATGTCCATGTGGACAATGTCTTTGCCTCCAACTCATCACTCAGTGCAGTTGGGCCTACATGTGCTTAGCATATGGAAGAGCTTCATGAAGTGAATTCTCTTTTCTCTTAGTCATGGATGCCTTGAGGTTGAGGTCCATTTTATTTTAGCAGAATAAATGTTAACTGAGATCAAGAACCTTTTCTTTTACAAAAGGTAATTTTTCTTTTTTTCTTAGGCAGAAACCACTTAAGCAAGTTACTCTGTAGGACTCTAGGCCCTACTGGCACTTTTTGGCTCACTAAACAGGTTCTATTCAAGTTCCCAAGGATAATGTACAGTTCATGCCTAAGGTGCTAAGGCCATCTGCAGGTCTCCAGGGCTACAACCCTGCTTGGGGTGCATGACTCTAACCTTGGTCAAGCAAAAATGAAGTATGTGCCCTAACTGATATACTGCTAGATTTTGGGGCAGCACTATGTCCCTTCTCATATTGGGGGTTACTGAGGACAGTTCTGTGTCCACTCAGGGATTGGGGTTCCCTGTGTAAAGAACTATGTTGCTTCAGAATCCCTGAGGACATACATAGCTGTGTTCTTCTCTTTGTCTGGGGTCTCTCTATAAACAGAATTGAATTCCCTGAGGATTGTTTTTTGAGTTTCCATCCCTGTCAGCAGCTATCTGTTCCCTTATCCCTCCCTAATGAAACTGTGGTATCCATCTGCAGAAATCTGACTGTTTTCTAGCTATCCCTATGTCTGTCTCTACCCTGCTGTATTGAATTAATGCTGGGTTCTCCCGCTCTCTTGCTCTCCTCCTCCTTCCCTGACTGTGCATGAGGATGAACATGTTGCATTATGCTAAGTGCAAGCTTACTCTTTGGTGATTAAAAGGAACATCATGCTGCAAGCAGAGTAATCCTAATTATAAGGTAGAAACCACTGCTTTTCACCAAGAGACAGACAGGGAACACTTTGTACTTTTTTCAAGCAGAGCCATGGTATGCAAAGCTGGCAGGACTTTTGAGGACCTGGTTGGTGGGATTTCTCTTGTGAAACTAGTTCCTTCTGTGGGCTCAGGGAAACTATCCTTGTGAGCAGGAAGGGGCAAGAAGGGAAATGTCCTCTGAATCTGGCTTCCTCCCAAGAATAGGGAGGCTGGAGACCATTTTCTGCCCAGGAGGAACATGGGCTCAGAGCCCAGGGAAGTGCCTGAACCTTCCAGGGCAGCAGACTCTGTTCTCACAGATTTACCCCTACATATCTGTCAGCAAATCTCTGGTACTTAATATTTGTGCTGTCACTGTTCCAATAAATACCTTTTTCTATTCACTTCCCCATCTTTCATTTCTGCTCTTTTGCTCCTGTTCTGTCAATTACTGAATCTCAACTTTATGATGGAGTTCAGCTCTGGGGAAATATAGGAATTCAGAGATAAAACCCAACTGGGGATTTTATTCTCTTATTTTGGTGAAGATCTTTCAAGTGATGCCAATGAGAGTTGGAGAGTCCCCACCTGTGACTTTTGGTCCACTGAACTCATGATTTAACACAAAGATCAGAGAGTATGGTGCTTCTCAGGCCCTGAGAAGTAGAGACCCCTCCAGAGTTGGTAGGGGCTTCAAGTGTCAAACCTGTCAGTGCTCAGGCTTCCTCTGATGCTGAAGATCGAACTGGAGTTGAATGCATGAAACCCCTAATCTTAAACCACTGTACTCTCTTTAGCTCTGGAGTTTTCATCTTGAATAGAAGAGACTGTTATCATGATTATAAAAAATATTCAGATGATTATCATGGCTATTATAAGATTTTTGGTAACTAATCTGGAGTTAGCATCGTACATAATGAAACCTAAAATTACCATGATATAGCAGCCACAGTCCAACACTGATCTCACTCATGTAGTCATTTACCCACCCACAATATGACAATATGACAGGTCCTGACACCTGTATGAGGAGAGAGCCAGCACCAACTCTACCATCCTAGAGTTTCCTTTCCCCTTTTCTGATATGAAGACTGAGGATTAAAGTTCAGCTGTTGGTGGTCATGATGGTAGCCTTCAGTGCTGTATGCTGAACATTTTAGAGACTTTAAACAGTATAAGAAGGCATTTCAAGACCTCCCTTCAAACCCCCAGTGAAGAAATATATATACACACACACACATATATATATATATATATATATATATATATATATATATGTATGTATATCTGTTTGCAATACTGTGCTGTTGATATGTATAGAACAAAGAAACTAGAAATAGAGGCAGGCTTCAAACAAGTTGACCTTCCCTGGGCTAGACACACAGGCTTGTGGTCCATTTCTTTCTGAAATTTTTACTTGACAATCATTGCCCAAAAGTCCCCCAAAGGTTGGACAGAGATCCCTTGTTTTCTGTAGAGCAGCAGCTTCTGGAGGCATGTGGGGGTGATCATTTTCAATGTAATGATTTTTGCTTACATGTGTCTATTGACTTTCTCCACATTCCATTGACATTTCCAGATACTTACCCATCAGAACAACCTGGGGATACTAATTCCAAGCTAACGTGAATATGCATTTTAAGTACAAAGCTCCCCATACAGCCCAAGGTCACAGTTGGTCTCTGGGGCAAAATAATTATGGGGAAGGGGCAACCTCTACCTGATGTTAGCTCGCTGACCAGATCATGGAAAAAGAAGCAAGGAAACAAATGTAGCTCTCATGTCTTTTTATCCAGCTCATAGCAAGGGTGGGGACAGGGCAGGGCAGGATGGTGAGCCCATTAAGTTATGGAAGGTTTTAGTCTCATCCTTGAACTTACAAGACATTTTTGCAGGCCTCATAGTATGGGTTCTATGCTAGGACTTGAATAGATTCATGGAGGTTTTGGGGTGATTTTGGATATGGGATACAAGGAAATCAGAACATTGAACAGCGTAGCAGGACTGATGTGCCTGACTGGTATGCACCAACCGGTTGCTGGCTTAAGTGACTGTGGGACTTACCAAGATTTTCACTATTGGGGGTGATTGTACATGTTCTTGCCAGCCATCTCGGTCTTAGTTGAGATACACATGTTTTGGTGGTGTGCTATCCAGATGGTCCTGACAATGAATGTGCTCACCAGATGCCACACATCTGGCCATGGATGGAACTCACAAGTTATTGTAGCTTTGGTGTTCTCAGTGTGTGTGTGTGTGCGTGCATGTGTGTGTGTGTGTGTGTGTGTGTGTGTGTGTGTGTATTTAGTAAGAAAATAGAGATAAGCTACTAGACTCAGGGAATTGTTGAGGTGGGGCATGTAGGTAATGATGAATTTGAACAGGGCAAGCATGCAGACAATCGATATCTTGTCATTACATGTTTACCCAAGCCCCACCAAGGAATCCTGGAGTGCTGAATTAGGAATAAGCCCTGAGCATCACTGGGCATGGTCCCAACATTTAAAGCAAATGCAACAAAAACAAAAACTTAAAAGGCTGGAGCTCCAGAGAGCACTGCAGTAGGGCACCTGCCTTGCACGCAGCCAATCCTGGATGGGTGGTGGTTCGAATCCCGGCATCCCACATGGTCTCTTGTGTGTGTCAGGAGGAATTCTGAGCTTAGAGCCAGGAGTAACCGCTGAGCACCACTGGGTGTGCTCCAAAAACTAAAAAACAAAATAAAAACAAAAATCAAAAATAAGGGCTGGAGCTCCAAGCCTTTCTATTCCACCAGTCTAAAGAATTGCAAATCCTTTTTTATTTCTTTATTTTTAAATAATATCTTTATTTAAGCATCATGATTACAAACATGACTGTAGATGGATTTCAGTCATAAAAAGAACACCCTCCATTCAGGTTTGTTTTAATTCCTGAGCTGGAGATGAGTTGTCTTCTTATGCCATTTAGAAGTTCAGGGATGATTCTCTTGAGCACTGCTAATCCCTCATTCATGTTTCCTCTTGTGGACACCAACCAACTTCCAAATTCTTGCTCATGTTTTAATCTTTTTGTCTTGTTTTGGGGCTTTATTTGACTGTTCTCAGGGCTTATTTCTGACTCTATGTTCAGGGTCATTCTTAATAGTGCTCACAGAATGATATGCAGTGTCAGAAATTTGAACTGGGGATTAAACAGGTAAGGCAATTGCCTTACCCACTGTATAATCTCTCTAACTCCATGCAAATACATTTTATATGATGGCTGAGCCCAGTGCAGCACTTAACTCATGATGGATGGAAGCACATCTGTAAATGCCCTGGCTAGGTGCCCTCACCCCAGGGATGCATAAATTCAGATTATATGTTTTCGACAGGCTCCCTGAGTAGGGAAGGTTGGCACTCTATGCTGAGACACCTGCTCTTCAGCTGCTCTTCAGTCTGAGCATTCCAGTCTTCCCTGTATCACATGCCCTCTCCTTTTCCTGTGCTTCATGAGATCTAGTCCTATGTCAGCTACTCGTATTCAAGTCCTTGACTCACATGTGTGTAGGGAAACACAACTGAACCTTGGCTTTCTCCAATGTATGACTGCTGTGGTATAATCCCCCTTCTATCACTTAGGTCTTGGGTCAGAGAATGACGTTCTTTTGGGCAGACTTTCTTCATTTGGAAAACTTACTTAGGTCATATATCCTCACTGAGTATTCTGAAGATTGGATGTGTGCACCCAGAGGAAGCCTGACTACTGGCATGAAAGCTCAACTGTCATTAAATGTGAACCCCACAATTTTAGGAGCAACATCAACCTCATGCCTCATAGGTATTTTGCGCTGTTAAAAAGAGTAAGGCTGCCAAAGCAGATTTGAATTGTGCTGGACCACTCAGATGTGCAGTTTTCCTATGTGTGCTTTCACATTCATATATTTAACCAACTTGTATGTAGGTTGTTTATATCTCCAGAGATGAAGTGTGCATAGAGTATACCTTATACTCACTTGGATTTTTGTCTGCTTGGCATAAATAGGACTACTCTCTGTCTTAGAACTTAATGTTCCTCATCTTGTCTCTGTCTCCTCCCCTGTTAACAGGTTCTCTCTCAATTTTAAGCTCTGGTTCACAGCCCGACATCTATCCCATGATGCTCTTCTGCTCATGCTGAAACCAATGGCTTCTGCCAGGCAGGGGAACCTGAGAGAGTTCCCAGGTGACTAGGCACTCACTTCCAGATGGTGAGGTCACATCTGGGTGATGTATTATTAAATGAGACCTGTTCTCTGACCTATTCTCTTTCTTCCGACCAAGGGGGCTAGAATGAGGCTTCTGCTAGTCCCTTGAAAGCTACAATTTCTAATTAGCTTCTGCGCTTTTAAAAGAGTAAAATGCTACAGAAATGTGAGTGGTTAATAAAATCAATTAATCTTGTTGGGTTTGGGCATGTGGACCTGTGACTGTTCCCTTCTGATTGCAGCACAGGACTAGAAAACACTGAAACAAAACTCTTGGGGAGCATTCAGAGGTAATATGGAGTTTGACTGGTTGCTCTCACCAGTCCAGAGAGATTGTTCAGTGGCAGAGCTCTTGTCTTGCAAGTGTGAGGTCCTAGGTTCCATCCTGACATTACAAAGGAAACATTCCTCCAGGATTTGATTTCAAGGTCCAGCACAGGATCTCTCTTAATACTTATAGTGTCTGAAACATTTTACTCCCGGAGAACCTTCCTCTACACAAATGATCCTGTTGTGTAAGGAGCGCTTTGGAATGCACCCAGAAAGACATCACAGTTGGAAGAAAAGATGAGTCATCTGATGTGTAGTATTAGCCATGATAACCATGTAGTGTGTGCATGCATTTGGGCTTGTGCATGAACATGTGTGCACATGTTTGACCATGTATTATATTCATAAACATTTGTGCTCTATGTACGCGTCCATCTTCAGTGCATCACTGCAAATCCAGTCACATCTGCCAATGTGTGTGTATGTGGCTGTATGTGGTGTCATCTAGTCCAGATCCAGATTCTCTGAGTTGCCCCTTAACCAGAATCCCATGTCTCATTCTCTCTCCTCTTGCTGTTCCCCACCCCCTGCTTTAGATTTTTCCCTTCTTCTCAAGTCAATTCTAGACAGAACCACCTGAATTGGTTTTCTTTTGCAAAGAAAACAAAGCCTGTTCTTTCCAAACTCCAAGTGCATTTTACCTACTGAAAAATCTATAACAATTAACCAGATCAGCTGGAGAAAAAAAATAAAACAAAAACCAGGGACCTGCTGAGATGGTTCTAGCAGAGGATGCCATTCTCTGGTATTGGTTAAAAATTCAGAAGGCACATTGGCATATGATATGAGGCACAGGCTTTTACTAAAGAGATTTAATGGCTCACAATTCAATTTGAACTGAAAGAATCCCCCCAATGACTTCTTATAAAGTCTTCCCGAGCCCCAAGTCAATATCTATGGGACTGGTGAGGAGCAACTATTGATTAACTGTCTCTGCCAATGAGCGTTACAAGCAAAGAGGGTGGAGGGGAATTGTGCACACAGTTACTCGGGCAGCACCTCATAAAATCGGCATGTATCAACTGGTTGCAGTGCCAACTTGGCCACGAGAAGGCATGGCAAATGCAGGGTCTGAGAGCTAATCAGTTTCTCTGGAACTCAAGGGGGACTTATGGTTCTATGTGTTCCCTACTATAGAGAGCACATCATAGAGGGCCAGAAGCCAAGTTTCTAATCCTTGTGAGTCAAAAAGTCCTTGGGTAAGGTCTGATTTTACACATGAGATTTCTTTTTTGTTTGTTTGTTTTGTTTTGGTTTTGGTTTTTGGGTCACACCCGGTGACGCTCAGGGGTTACTCCTGGCTATTTGCTCAGAAGTCGCTCCTAGCAGGCACGGGGGACCATATGGGGAACCGGGGGATCGAACCACGGTCCGTCCTAGGTTAGCAGAGGTACCTTATCTCCAGCGCCACCGCCCGGCGCCCACACATGAGATGTTTTACTGTGTGCTAAGCAGTATGCTCTTACAGAAAAAGAAGTTATTGAGATCCACTGATTTGCAAACTGCCACTGTTTTAGATTATAAGATGGACTCTAAAGAAAGGGAAAAAAAGATTTCTGGGCATTAAAAAAAGTCCTGGGGCTAGAGAGATAGCACAGCAGTAGGGTGCTTGTCTTGCAAGCAGCTGATCTAGGACTGACTGTGGTTCGAATCTCGTCATCCCATATGGTCCTCTGTGCCTGCTGTAGTTTGAATCTCAGCATCCCATATGGTCCTCTGTGCCTGCCAGGAGCGATTTCTGAGCGCAGAGCCAGGAATAACCCCTGAGCATGACTGGGTGTGACCTAGAAACAAAAAAAGTCCTGTCTCCAATACAGGCAAGAGGTGGGAGAGGAGGAAAATGATGGCATTGGTGGTGGAAATGTTGCACTGGTGAGGGGGGGAGATGTTATTTTTATGACTGAAACTCAACTACAAAATGTTTGTAATCATGGCGCTTAAATAAAGATACTATTTTAAAAAATAAAAAATATCCTCATTACTAAATTAGTGCATTAAAATACATGCCTCAGTGTGGGGCTCACACACGGTAATCCCATCCCAGGGAAATCGGGTCTGGAGCAGGGATTTTTTTCAAGAAATAATCCAAACCAAGCTGAGTGTGAAACTTCTGTGGTCTGGGAGTCTTCTGCCATGAAGGCTCATGGCATGAGAAAGAATGAAGATGGCTGAAACTGCAGGGTTTTTTTTTTTTGTTTGTTTGTTTGTTTTAGGAACTAAAACACCTCCATGGGCAGGGAAGTGAAGGTAAAAGGCCTATCTAGAAACTCTTTCTGCCTAGGTGAGTCTTTGATAGTAAAGAGGAAGCCATCTTTGTTTACATTGAAAATCAGTGATAACCAAACCCCTCAGGGGTGGAGAAGGTAAGATCTTGTACTTATAAAGTCACCTTTTATGCAGTTTACCCTGGATCAATCCTTGACACTACATATGGCTCAACAAGCACTGTAGGATAGATAGTTGAGAACAGAACTAGAAATAAGCCCTGATTTCCACCAAGTGTGGCCCCTAAACCTAAACAAACAAATAAATAAATAAATACAGACAGACACTCTTCAAGGAAGAACAAACAGATCTTCACTCTGAATCTACTAATTTTTATATTATGCACAATGGTAATAAACACGATGCTTTTGGTTGTACTTGTAATGGCATCATTTAAAGTAATAACCTTATTGGTAGCAAAAAGCTGGCTGAAAGAACCAATGCAAAATTAAACTAGAGTTGGGGGACACATATGTGGAATGGGCAAAGGCAAATCCCTCTTATCAGTTAGTTTCTGTTGTTATGACAGGTGGAATGGGCAAAGGCAAATCCCTCTTATCAGTTAGTTTCTGTTGTTATGACAGATTCCATTATGTGGATATTTTACAAAGACATTTATCTTTGCACAGTTCTAGAAGCTGGGAATCAGGGCGTATACTAGCAAGGTGGCTTTCTAGTGAGGGATCACTTCCTGGTTTGGAGATAACTTCCCCTTACCATGTTCTCACATTGTCTTTGCAGTGTGCAGGGGAGAGGAGACAGTTCAAATGTCTACTCCTTTTATAAGGAGTCCTTCTAAATGAGGGCTCTGCCCTCAGGAACCTCAGCACCCTGTCTTCAGAGATGGTTGTCCTTATCTTACAACAGATGAAATCTGGGAGGGAGTCCAAGTCAGTCTAAAGTAGCAATCACCAACATCTGCAGAGCTCTACAAGGTGCAGTGAGTATGATGGTGAGTTCTCAAGAGTGGTTTTTAAAATGTGGGGTTTTTTTTCTCTGTAAGAGGACAAAGAAATAAAGAATGTAAGGAAATAAAGGTTCCTTTCAAAAAGTAAAGTGTGTTTACCAAAAATCTGACTTTTAAGGTAGAGAGCTGCATTAAAAAATTATGTCAGCCTAGTGAAGCTGTGGGTTTCTTTAAATAAAATAAAAAGGGATATTTAATTCCCTTTCCTTTCATCCTTCTCTTCATTGTGCTATTGTTGCAATGATGTTTGCTTAAATTTAGCTTCAATGCTCACACATTTTAAACTGTGTTGCTCCTTTGAGGGTCCCATGTGATTGGCGTGCTGTCAGAGAAGGCCGTAGCACTCATCAGATTTGAACTTCTTCCATTGTGACACTTGCACATGTGACCACCAAGGGCTACACTCTTAGTTTTGACACACAAATCATGGTAGTGGTGCTCATTCAGCAGTTGCTGTAGTACACCATACTCTTTAGTTGTAATCTTCACACATTTTTTAATTGTGGCTCTCTCTGGGGGTTACACACACACACACACACACACACACACGTACCTGGCAGTGGTGTGTCCAGATAGATACCTGGGATCACAGACAGCAGAGCTACCAGGTTCAAACCAAAGAACTGCCAAGATCACATTCAGCATATGTGGAACACCAGGGATGTGAAATTGTAATCTTTCAAGGTTGATACTTTAAGTTCCTCAACTGTTCCTCCAGGCCCAGGGCAGTTCCTTTAAAACTGTTTTCATTAAGAGTCTGAAAAAAATAGTTGTCATACATCACCCTCAAATTAGATCACTGGAGGAGAGGTGGAAAAGGGGGCTGCTTACAAGGGTGCATGCAGAGAGAAACCCCTTAGAGGACTGCTAGAGTTCAGGATCATAAGGATGGGAATGTCAATAACTCTGCCTGAATCCCAGAGTCCATTGAGACAGAGAAAACTATGAATAGGGGAGACGGGGAGAGAACTGGAATCTTAACCCAATGGACGCAAAGGGAAAGAAAGGGAGATAGGAAAGTAGGTAAACTGAGCTTCTTTCTCTTTCTCTCCTCTCTCCCCTCTCATTCCTCCTTCTAGTAAAGAATTCGCTATGGCTAAATCCCAGTGCAAGTTGAAACAAGGGTAACCATGATTTATGCGGATGAATCCAGCATCCTTGAGTGGTAGGACAGTATACAGATACTGGACAAATGTCAGCAAAATGATGATACCCAGAGTTTTATCTACTTCAAGGATTTCCTAGTACACCTCAGATTATCTTTTTCACCCCTAAATGGCATGGGTGCCAGGGTAGGGAGTAGGTTAGTTTTCCTCCTTTGCTCCTACTTTATATCATGCTGAATTCTCCTCTTTTTCATAGGTGGGGGAAATTCCCTTAAAGATTGCCCTGCACCATCCCTCTGTGTTCAATCATCAAACACACACATCCCCCTCTTACCAAGACCATAAAATCATTTCACCTCAGAAGACTTTTCAAATGGAGTTCCATGTTCATGCCAGCCCCACCCAACTGAGGATCCCACTTCAGCAGCAGCCACCGGTGCTAAAAAGAACAGAGGCGGCTTCTCCACACCTGCGCAGGCTGATTTGCACCAAACCGCTCTAATTAGCACATTCCACGCGATGATTAGGCTTCTAGGGGAAGCGTGCCAAATGCCATTAATTATGGATGTGATCTTAAATTATTCACTTGGAATGTTTTTTTTCCTTGATATGCCCCTTTCATCTCCCACTAACTTTTTGTCACAGCCAAGAATAGATCCAATTAAGCCTTAAAAAGCGGAAGTTTGTTATGTTAAAGAAAAGGTAAACTGAAAATTAATCACGTTCTTTTCTCCCCATAGTCGATTGGTGGGGCGCAGGAAGCAGAAAACAGAGGTTTGCTGTGGTTCCTTTCACTCCCTTGTCTTCTCTGCCTACCTTGTCCCCCAGGTGCCTCACTAATGAATTTACTTGGCTCGTTCTGATGGGAGCTAGTTTAGGATATTCCAGCAACAAAGCCAATCCTGAATTGAAGATTCCTATAAAAAGGATTTATTTAGGAAGTAAAAACGGAACAGGCAAAGTGGGTTCAGTTTCAGGCCACATACTGCATCTCTCATTTGGGGGGGGGGGTTCTGCTTGTGATGAGAATTACAGCTTGTTTCTAAGAAAGGGAGCTGGGTCTTCAGAATCCTACACCAGCCACTCATCCACTAAGCTTGACTGGGACCACATGGGAGTCCCTGGTCTTTTTCTTCATAACAATAGCAAGGGAATTAAGAATTTCCCAAAGATTATGCTTTTAAGAGAAATATCAGGCTTGAATATATATTCAAAGTGGATTAAAGGTCCCCATATCATAGAATGAAGGCTTTCAGTTTTTCACCACTGAGTATGATATTTGCTGTCCACTTGTAGTTAATGGCTTTAACTATGTAGAGAACAATTTCTTTAATCTCCATTTACTTAACAATTTTTATATCATGAATGGGTGTGTCATCTTGTCAGATGCTTTCTCTGCATCTTTTGAAATGATCATACAAGTTTTTTCTTGTACTGATATGGTGTATTATGTTAATTGACTTGCATATATTAAATTATGCTTGCTTCCTGGGGTAAATCCTACTACATGCCGTGGTATATGATTTTTTATGTATACTTAGATTCACTTGGATAAATATTTTATTGGGAATCTTTGCATCAATATTCATTAGTGATATAGGTGTACAGTTGTGTGTGTGTGTGTGTGTGTCTGTGTGATGTGTGATGTCTCTGTCTACTTTTGGTACCAAGATAATTGTAAAATAAAAATATATTCATGAGTTGGGTGAGGCCGCCCCAAGCACTGTGTTTCTAACCCCTTAGGCGATGAGTCTAATAAAGCAGAATAGCAGTTGAGAAAGAATACACCAAGCCAGTGAATTAAAGTTTTGTTGGAATTAGTTTGCTTTGTTCTCATGGCCTTTCTCTGCCCTGTACATCCTCTGCCTTGTGCTGCCTATCAATCTACTTTCTCTCTCAAACTCCAAAGTCAGACTCTTTATTATCCAAAATCCCACTCACCAGGGAAGGGGAAGGCCCTGTAATTCAAGGGGGCTTTTACATACTAAAAGAAGAGGTTAGGGAAACAGGAAATTGGAGGAAGGGTTACAGATAATGTTTGCCCCATAGACGTTTTTTTGCCCCATCCTGTTTCTTCAACTTTCTGAAATAGTCTGTAAAGAATTAGTGTAGGTCTTCTTAAATGGTTTGGAAAAACTCATTGTTAAAGTCCTCTGGATTACCATTTCTTCTAGGTTCTCCAGTTCCATGACAAAAAGATTTTCAAGCTGATGATTTTGTTGAATTATTTGTGATACCTGTTGTGATATCTCCCATTTCATTTCTGATGTTTACTAGATTTTGTTTTACTTTATGTGTCTTGAAAATGGTTTATTGGGGCCTGGTGGTGGCGCTGGAGGTAAGGTGCCTGCGCTAACCTAGGACAGACCGCGGTTTGATCCCCCGGTTCCCCATATGGTCCCCCATGCCTGCCAGGAGCGACTTCTGAGCGAATAGTCAGAAGTAACCCCTGAGCGTCACCAGGTGTGGTCCAAACCCCCCCCCCAAAAAAAAGAAAATGGTTTATCAATCTTGATTATTCTTTCAAAGAACCAGCTCTTGGTGTTGTTGATTTTTTTGTAAATGTTTCCATTTCATTGATGTTATATCTGCCTCTATACAGTACATTGAATATCCTGGGATGCTCCAGGATCTTTATCTCACAGAAATCTTCAATAATATAACCTTATGGCTAAGAAATAAACAAATAGAACTACATCAAACTAAAAAGCAAATACACTGCAAAAGAAATGAGACCTAAAATAAAAAGATACCCCACTGATTGGGAAAATGTATTTGCATACCACACATCAAAGGGCTAATATCTGAAATACAAAAATGTATTCTCAATAAAAAATAAGCATCCCCATCAAAATTGTGGAAAGAGTATGAGTAGATATTTCTTCAAAGAGGACATAAATATGACCAGTAAACACATGAAAAAATGCCCATTATCACTGATTATCAGGTGTATGAAAATCAAAATGACAGTGAGGTTATACCTCACACCCGAAAAGATGACAGACTGGGAATGGTAAGTGCTGGCCAGAATGTGGTTAAAAATGGAACTCATCCAGGTTGATGGGGCTGTTAAATAGTACACCTTTTTTGAAAAATGGTTTGAGAACTCAAAAGAATTATGAATAGAACTTCCACATGATCCCACTGTGACCCTACTCCTGGCAATCCACCTCCAGAACAAAAAAGTATTAGTCTGAAAAGATATGTGTACATCTACTTTAATCACAGCACTCTATACAAAATAGTCAAGATTTGGAACAACCCAAGTGCCCAACATAGAATGGTGGATAAAGAAAGTGTGACATATAGATTTGTATATATGTAAAGAGAGGATTATCATTTCAATATAGAAACTATGAGATATAAAAATACATGATTGTTATTCAGCCATGAGAAAAGATGAAATAATTCTAATTATTTCAACCTGGGTAGAATTGGAGGGTGTCAGGATAAGTGAAGAAAATGAGATTGTGAAAAAGGAACTTGAGAAGGGGTACTTGTCTTAGATATAGCAGACCTGAGTTTATTCTCCTATACCACATAATGCTCTCTGAGTTTGCCAGAAATGATCCCTAAATGTGGGTGTGAACCCTCTCTCCACACACACCTTTCATCTATAAAATGAAAAAAGAGCACAGACAGGAATAACTCATGGATACTGCTGGATATGCCCCCTAAAAAACAGTAATAACAAAACAAAATAAATAATAAAATCTGTCTACAAGATGAGTGCATACTTTGTATGCAAAAGACCTGGGTTTGATCACATGATCTCCCAAGCACGGTCCCTCAAGAACCCCAAACAAACACCTGTACATCACTGGATATAACTTTAAATTAAAATAACTGTTTGTTTTAGTAATTCAATGTTTCAGCCTCACCACCACCAGCATCATCCTATCCCCAAGCCGGCCCCCTTAACAGGCACAAAAGAATTTATTTTATATTTCCATTTAGAATAAAATGGTTAACGAAATTATCAAAAAAAGAAAAATCAGCAAAAGGGGCCAGAGTGATAGTATGGCAGTAGGACATTTGCCTTGCATGCGGCCTATCTAGGACGGACCTTGGTTCGATCCCCTGGTGTCCCATATGGTCCCCGAGCCAGAGCGATTTCTGAGTGTCTAGCCAGGAGTAACTCCTGAGCATCACAGGGTGTGACCCAAAAGCAAAAAACCAAAAAAACAAAAAAAAACAAAGAAATCTATCAGTAAAAGAAAATTTGTGAAAATTGTTATAATTCACAGTGGATTCATTAAAACTATTTTATAAGTTTATTTATAAACTATTTTGCTGTACTATTTATTGCTAGTTTAGTCTTCTATGTTGTTGTTTTGTTTATTGACCTTAATTGGCATCTATACTATTTTCCCATCTAATTTGATGTGATCTTATTGGGATATTTGTAATATGGAATTTGGAGGTATAGTGGTATTGATATTTGCATGCTTCAGGAGATAAAGGATCTGTAAAACTCAGACAATTATCAGTTCTTCCCACTGGAGACTGCCCCAGAATTTTCAGTTTGAAGCCCAGTGTATCCATGAGTTTTGGTTTCTTGGCTTGCATATTTTCTGAATTTAGACATAAAGCTGTAAATCTAGACTGTTGTTTACATGACAAAGCTGTGGGATGTAGGTCTATCCATGGATTTATTAATACATCCTCTTCATAAGGTGGAGCCACATCCTTTGAATGTGAGCTGATCTTAGTGAAAATTTCAGTAGAATATGATGAAGTAGACAGTGTGTGGTTTCAAATCTAGTATATGGATGACATTGCCACTTCTGTCTGCCTTGTCTTGTGAGTTGCTTTTTCTGGGGGGATTCCAACCAGCTGTGAAGTCTACAAAAGACCACAGTATTAAGCACAGAGCTTCCCACCTCTCAAAGCCCCAGCATCCTCAGGGATTATGAAATATGTGTAAAGCAGCTATATTGGAAGTAACCGCTCTCCAGCTGAACTAGGTCAGGTCAAACTGACTATATCTTTATTATACACAAAAATATCCCTAAATTCAAAATCATTGCTCTCTAGTTTTTCCCCAAATTTTTGATTCAAGAATCAAGAGAAATAATATTTTTTAATGTTAAGCAACACTCACTGTTTCAGACAGTACCAAGTCCTGTGGGCTTTTAGTTCTACTTCAGGCAGGTATCAGCACAACATCACCAAAAAAAAACAAAAAAAAAAAAAAAAAAAAAAAAAAAAAAAAAAAAAAAAAAACAAAAAAAAAACACAGTAAATCTAAATCCCAAAGCTTTTGAAAGAGAGTTAAGTCTTCACTTAATGTTGTCAATAGATTCTTAAAACTCTAGATGCTTAGACTTTAAGTCCAATGAAGATGTAAAACAACACTAAATCCTTAAATAATATCCTTTTGCCAGGCTGATTTTTTTCTTTCTTCTTCTCACCCATGTTATCATGTTATAATGAAAGGACATACAATGAATGGATGTTTTACATGAACCTGTAATAATGGACAACTTTACTAAAATTTTCTTCAGGGTGTATTATTATGGTGGGGGTACATCTCATAGTAGAGATGCAATGGCTCTCTTTTGTTGTTGTTTTTTCTTTATTTGGGAGGGGTGTTATGTCACTTACAGGGGTTTTGGTTTTTCTCAGTGCACCCTTTTGGGGGATTTTCTTGAGAGGACCATATGTAGAATCCAACTTGGTTAATCTACATGCAAAGTAAGTGAGTGCCCTACCCACATAGTATACCTCTGTAGCTCCAGATGCCTCTAATTTTTCCAGAATTTCAACATATATTCCATGCTCATAACTAGCAACACTTCATCAGAGATCATTATTCTCAGATTCTGCTTCCACATGGCTCTACCACTTTGGTTCAACTTTGTCCAGGAGTTCTCCAGAGAGAGTGAATAGAACTGGGCTGGGGCTGGAAGTAACATGGTAAAGATGGTGCACTGGGGCTAACAGGCTAACATGGAGAAGGCACAAAAACACACCAGATAGGTGATCAAGTTTAGGGAAAGATGTTCATGTCTCTTGCACTTATAGACTGACTTCTAGGACTCAGAGGACTCTGGTCAGCCTGACCTCAAGGTTTGGAATTTGCAGAGCAATAGGAAGTTGCTTGAAGCCTGAATTGTCTTCCCTTCTTGGTAAAGGGCCTTGTTTGTAGTTCAGTTAGTTACAATTTAGTGGTGAGAGCTTTGCCCTCTTGTCATTTAAAAAGCTAAATGGCATCAAAACCCTCAGGATATAATTAGTTTCACACTAACAGAATAGCTTGTTAAAAGTAAATTCTTAGACCTTAGTGTCCAAGGTTCTGGCAGGGCTTGAGGATCTGTATTAGCAAGGGTCACAGGAACTTTACAGCCAGAGGTCTCCTTCCAGTTTTGCAGCTTCTTACTGAGTTGTGATGCTAAGATTCACTTGAAGAAGTTGTAAAGGAACCCAGCTTCCAGAGACTTCTGTCTGACCCCAGCTTGTACAGATCTGGCCTAGGGCATACATAGCTGAGGAAGTGGTCTCATGGTAGCCCCAGGAGCAGCAGCACATCCTAGCATTTGTGATACAAATGAATCACAAATAGAATAGAGGCAGAATCACACCTCAGACCTTCTAAATAAGGATCTAAGTGGGGCTCAGCCAAAATGCCTGCAAAGTAAGACACTACCTGGCCTTAGTGTCATAAAAGGCTGAGAAACTTACTATCACTAAGGACTATCAGTTCATGGTTCTTTGGTGTACAGACACCCTATATTCTCCCCAGTTTGGTCTGGGCCTCTAGTTATAAAAAGATATCCAGAAAGTAGCTATATTGTTTCCTTGGTAATCAAAGACTATTTGCAGGAGGCCATAGAGAAAATTTCCAGGCCCATGATTTGCTAAGTTTAAGGTGGGGTTAGCTGGGTTCACTTACTTTTTATTAATTCATTCTCACCAGCTGAGATCTCATTTTCTGCAAAACAACCTGTGGAGCTGCCGATCAGTGGACAAGAGACAAACTCCCCTGTATGCTGCCAATCAGTTCCCTGATTCCCCAATGTCTGACAAAAACTTCTCTCTCAGAATACCAAGGAGCTCAGAGCCGCTACTGGATGCTTTAGTCATTGCAAAAGCAAACTCTTTGCTCTTCTTTCAACTCTGCTGCCAGTCTCATGTATGTGACTGGAAAGAGGGGACTCCTGCTTCCAATGCCTGTGTCATCCCAAGTACAGTGGCTCCAAAATACTGTATATCCTTTCTTTTTCTCAAAGGATCTCATAGGCCCCACTATCATGAGAGATTCCTTTGTATTCACATTTGGTTCATTCATTCATTCATTCAAACATTTATTTATTGAGCACATTACTAGGACAGATAACTAGGTACTTCTGATGGAATGTTAAGTCATGGCAGGCAAAAGTTGCCCCTATTATCTTCACGAGCACTTCTCAATAGCAGATTAGATATGATAAGTGGAAGGAATACTTGAAAGTATTGGGGGGGTGATAGAAGGTGCTGAATAAAAAAACAACCCTTGTCTGGTTTTAATTTGACAGAGTAGAATGGTTTTTGAGCAGTCAATTTGTTTTGGGACTTTCTTGAGAGCTTGAGAGAGGCAATACCCACTGTGACCTGCATATTCCAGGTTCTTCCTATGTTTGCTTAAAGGGCAGCTCAGTTTTCTTAGTTTAAGATAACAAAGGATTGAATTACAGTTCAGCTAAACTAGATCCTTGGACAACCATGGTATCTGAAACATTCCATTCTCTTTGGAATTGGGTGGACAAGAGATTCTATGTAAAATAGTAATCTATCAAAACAGACTTGCTATTTAGAGCACACAGGAAAGCAATTTCATCCACAGAGTTGTCCAACCAACCAGTATTTAGTATTTACTGTATATCAGGTAACGCAGAGGCACTGGGGATTGGTGAGCAAAATAGATAATGGTCCCTACTCTCCTGGAGCTCCCTGCAATGGGTCTCCCATATAGTGTATTCATGAGTGCCAAGGAGTTATGGAGAGTTAGGAAGCTTGGAAGGACTGAAGGGAGAAATTACTGCGTTTGTGTGTAAAGAGGCCAAAGAGGGTCTAAGACTCTAAGTGATACTTGAGCAAAAGCAGAGGAAGTGAGAATGGACTCATTCATCTGGGGGAAGAAGGAACATCAAGTACAAGGCCTTGAGATAGATGAGTTACAAAGGTACAACTGTACTAATAAGATGGAAACCAATTGCTAAAGGTTCATACAATTAAATAATATATCAAAAAGAAAGGTAATAACTGTTCACAACATACCATTTCTGAATTATTTAGCTACATTTCCTTTGTGATTGATGCTTCTTAGGTTATTTGTGTTATTGTGAATGTATTATGAGAAAGCAATGTAAAGAAGTGCTAAACACTTTTTTTCTTCTCAGCTATGCAGTCAAAGATGTCATGTTGATACATTGAAATCAGGCGTATTGTTAATATTTACACTACAGAAATTTATCAACATTATCAATCACTATTTATACTCCACTCTGCCAGGCCAGAGAGTAGACTTGAGATTTCCCAGCCCAGCTCACTACAGCCCATTGCAAAAGTTTTAAGTTCCAGAGTAGGGTGAAGGAGGATACTGGTACTAAAAAATACTTTCAGACTTGGGAAGTCTGAAGATAATAAAAAGAGTTCTACTCCTGAACACAGAGATGGGGAAATTAAAGTAAGTGGGCATGTCTGTGTGTGTCTATGTATGATAGGATGGGAGGTTGGTAGGAAAGAGAGCTGGAAGAGTAAATTTGGCCTGGGATTTAGCATTTTTAGTTGATTATTTGTCTTGAACACCAGGTAATAAAGACTGAGGGGAGGCAGAGAAGGGGAACAAAAACAGAATATGTTTTTCTTGGTCATTCTCTGTGGTTATTGACAATGAAGATCTTTAGGTCAGCTGTTATGTTATCTGATATCTATTATAAGAAACTCTGCACTCTGTGTTCTTGGGATGACAATATCTATTCCTGAACTCTGTGCAGAGAAAACCCTATTTGCAGTAGAGTTTTTTTCTTCAGATAGTCTGTTGGTCTATTCTACCAACCTTATGAACTCTATAACCCCAGTTGTTGGCATCTAAGAGATTTCATCATGTAACTTTAATATAACTTCACGTAATGGGTTGCAGAAAACTGAAAGTCCTCAGTGGAATTTTAAATTGCTCTTTGGAGTGACCATTTCTTCTGGAAACATATCCTTGAACAAGATATTAGATAACTTGTTTTCCTAGAGTCCTAAATGAAAGAGTGCTAGTGGAAGAACCTCCTGGAACCCCATTTTACATCAAAGAAATTCCAGTGGAAGGGCCTGTTGGAATCTCATCTTCCATAAGAAAGAATTTGAGACCATTCACTATTATGGCACGAAGTACAAGATCTTTGTAACAAAAAATTCATTTTTGAGAGACAGAGGACTTTAGTGCCAGTTTGAAATGATCAGAGGGACAGATAGGAGCAAGCACCCTTACACGAAAGGTGGACAAATTGTGAGAAATGAGGCACATGTCTGAGGTTGAATACAGGAAGAGTTCTCTGCTAAGTCAGTTATTAGGGTACACTGGGTCTAAGAATCCAGCCAATATCTCTCCATTCAGAACTCTGAATTATAGAGGTTTCCTTTTCTACTGGACTACCAGGTTATTCAGAAGCAAAACTATTTAGTAAGTGGCCAGACATTTCAGCTACATAACATTTCTATTTTTTAGTTAGACTGTTAATTATAAAAAATTGAAGCAACATACAATTTTTACTAGAAATATTTTTGAAATCTAAGTATTAACCTCAAAGAATGACTGTTTCCGAATCCTTAATGAAGAAAGGGCATTGACAGGAAGCCACACAATTAATTACTGTCTGGGTCCTCTGCTTCCTTTATATTGTTGTTCACATGGTATAACTAATAAGACTGAGTACCAAACATTTCTAGTTCTTCCATATTAAGTTTTATCCCATCCAAATTCATTTTTCTATCCATCTGTCTGTCTATCCATCTCTATATTTTTGTTCCTCTACCCACCATTTCATCCATATGTCCATCTATTCATCAATCATCATTAACTTTTCTGCATTCTCAACAAACATGAAACTTTTTCTCAGTGCCATACCATTGACCAGGACTTGGAACCTATATTCTAGTGGACTGTCTTGTAGGGGAGAATGTTTTAAATTAGTAAGTTCAAGAGATAATAAGGCAACTTGAAGAATGATCAATGTAGGTTCAGAGGAGAGGAGAAAGCATGTGATCTGAGGTTAACCTGCCTGGGAGTTGAGTCCTAGTTCCACCATTTTTTTTTTTTTGGTTTTTGGCCCACACCCGATGACACTCAGGGGTTACTCCTGGCTATTTGCTCAGAAGTCGCTCCTGGCAGGCACGGGGGACCATATGGGGAACTGGGGGATCGAACCGTGGTGTGTCCTAGGTTAGCGTAGGCACCTTACCTCCAGCCCCATGGCCTGGCCCCCTAGTTCCACCATTTAATAGCTCTGTGTCTTAGGCAAATGACTAACCTTCTTTATGCTTTAGTATTCTCATTTGATTGATGGTGTCACAAATAACCACGTCAGAAATTTATTTTCTGGTTATCAATGGTCTAAAGCAAGAACAACTCTCATCTCATTAAATCATTTATTTAAACCATTTGATGAATCAGTAATTTAACCAAGTTAGAGTGCTTGGAGATTTTGCCCCACAGGGTATCAACTGAAAGGGCTCCATGGTTAATTTAGCTGTCCTGCCCTGGAAGGTCCCTAATGACTTCTTTCACATGTTTGAAACCTCAGCTGGGGTATCTCAAAGGCTGGATTTAGCTAGGACTATACACGTGTCCCTTGTACATAGCCAAGAATACAGCATTGGACATGACATTTCTTACATAATAGCCCAAATGCCTAGAATGTTGCTCCACAGTATGGAAGCAGAAGCTTCCAGTATTTTCAGGTCTGGCCCCGTAACTGGCACTACATCACATCCTCCAGTTTACTGGCTAGAGCATACCAAGGACCTAGACCCCACCCTTTCAATGGGAAGCATTGAAAGAATTTGGGGCTATTTTCTAAGCCTCAAAATAACATTTATATGACTAAAATTATCTGAGTTATTCTGTAGAAAACAGCACTGAGTGAGCACTGAGTGGCAGAGTAGGGACTCTCTGAGTGTTAGTTATTTCTATTATGACCCCTCTTGTGCTGAGATTTAAAAGGTCAATCTGTTCTCTTGGCAGACAAGTAGCTATAGGGAGTGTGTTGGGGAGGGAGGGAGGGGGGATAGAGGATTCCAGAGTAGTGATGAGGTTTGCATGTTCTTGCTTTTTGTGGGTAATTTTCCAAGAGTCTTGTCTTTGCTAAAGCAAAATAAGAAATCACACCAACCAATTTATGCACCACATGTAGACTGGTAATGAATAAGTCTGACTCCCCTCCCAGGGATAATTGAGAACCCAGTCTGGAGGGAGGTAGAGAAGAGGGTGTCACCTGGATGTCAGTCCATCACCCAGACAGGCAGGGTCAGTGCAGAGGGGCTCCCAGAGCCCAAATCACACAGCATACCCAAAGCTTGACTGTCTGCCTGGGTGCCCCCTCCCAGAGCTTAGTGCCTAATTGGAAAGGGCCATTATAGCATCTTAGTAGAGATGGAGTTTTCTTTCCTTGATGTCATGATTTGACTAGAATTTAGCAAAGCATCAATAGAATCCTAAATGTCTGCTTAAAAAAAATTCCAGCCTTCATCTCTGCTTGGCATGGGGCTTTGCATTCCCTTTGTGGGAGGAAGATAAAACGCTTTCAGGCGTGTCCTCCTGGATGCGAACACAGGCTGGTTAATATCTCTGGTAATGGCTGAGCTGTGCCGAGGATTTTATCTCTTCCCAGTAATAGCTCCTGCTTCTACATGACTTCTATAGGAAGTCAGAAGACTCCTGTTAACACCAACTGAGCAAGGCTTTGGGGAACAGGGGACAGTTCAGGGAGGCCGGAATAGCCATGGGACAGGCCTGTGAATCTGTTGGCAACTTAGGCCTATTACAAAAATCCCTTGTGTAATCTTCACTAAGATGACCTGGCCAGGAAGTGAAGGGGTTATTTCCTGTTAGAATCCCAAATGACTGAATAACCAGCCAAGCTGATATCTAGAGATTGTGACAGACTGATCATTTCTTTTTTATGTTTGTTTGGTTATTTTTGTTGTTGTTGTTTTGTTTTGTTTTTTGGGCCACACCCAATGATGCTCAGGGGTTACTCCTGACTATGTGCTCAGAAATCACTCCTGGCTTGGGGAACCATATGGGACACTGGAGGATCGAACTGTGGTTCGTCCTAGGCTAGCGAGCGCAAGGTAGACACACCTTATGTCTTGTGCCACTGAGTGATCATTTCTATCCAAGAGTGTGTGTCCTTTGTTTTCACTCTGCCAATAAGATTAGATGTTATCCCTCACTCTCATACAGAACAGGAATACTGATCTCAGAGTGGTCCCCAGTCTTGGTGGTCACAGTGTACTTGTGTGGGTCTCCTGCAAAGCATGGGATCTACTAAATCATGGTTCAAGAGGTAAGGAACACAGCAATGAGTCCAGTATGTGTAGAAATGGAAGAGAGACACTGTCAGAGTCTTAGAGGGAGGTGAGAGTGACACAGGGGCCAGATTCTGTTACTGATCAGAGGGCAAAAATCTATGGGTTCTCAGGCTAGACTTTGAGACAGTCACTCCCATCTTACTGTCTATATTTTTCAGCTGAGCAACTGTGCTCTCAGTTTCCTGAGTTCCCCTTTCTTCCTGAGAGACTCAGACTGTTTGTCAGGTTGTATGTCAGACTGTTCAAACAGTCTAGTAGACAGCAGGGATGTGGACTGCATTCCAGAAAGGAGGGAATAAAGGCTATGGGAGAGTGGCAGAGAGAAAGGAGATGGCACACAGAAGGAAGAATGATTGTTTGACCTTTACTCCATTGAGATATAGATGACTTTCTGCATGTCATAGAGAAGGTTTATGTCAGGACCTGGGTATAGAGGTCTTGGGAACATTGTACTCACCTCCCACTTGTGATCATGGCTACTCTAGTTCTTGTTCAGAAGGCATACTTGAACCACAAAGGAGAGGAATCTTTGGTGAGTCTAAGATGCAAGAGTCCACTTTTCTTTTTCTTTTTTTTTTTTTGTGTGTGTTTTTTGGGTCACACCCAGCAGTGCTCAGGGGTTATTCCTGGCTCCATGCTCAGAAATTGCTCCTGGCAGGCACGGGGGACCATATGGAGCACCGGGATTCGAACGGATGACCTTTTGCATGAAAGGCAAATGCCCTACTTCCATGCTATCTCCAGGGCCCCAAGAGTCCAATTTTCATAGGCTACTTCCAAAGAAGTCTCTGGGACTATTCTCAGCCATCTCTCCTCAGGGTGAGGACTGCAGTCACTATATTTTATAATTTGCTTCCTCAAGAAGAATGTTTTTTTCCTCCCCTTAATTTGGGTTCCCTGAAGATGGGGTTGTGTCTACTTATTTACATTGGAGACTCACTCTCATCAAAAGCTGAGTGCTATTGAGACAGAAGCCCCATGACCCAATTCCAGGGGATGGGGGGGGGGGGAGGCATGGATCTGGAAGCAAATGCCAACACAGGAAATGATCCACCCATGATTAAAGGTATAAAACAGGCTTAGATATTTCCACATGCAAGCCTTCTGCTCCCAAGAAGCAGATTGCTCAGTTGTGGAAAAACTAAAACCACAAGTGGTTTCTTTCTGAGAACAAGGCTATATATTGGGAAGCACAAGATGCTTTAATCATTGATTGCCAAGTACCAACTAATAGAGTTATACTAAATAGGGTGAAGACCAGTAATACCAGTACTCTATTACCCTTTATCTGATATTTACTCTGAGCCCATGCAATGCCAGGCACTGTCTTTTAATTTAGGTATTCTGCTGTTAAACTAGTCAAATAAATTAAAAAAAAAACCACCAAAATTGTTAAACAATATTTAAGTGCTAAGAAGCAAATGAAGGATGTGGGGATGTGGCAGAAAGATAGAAAACCTGTCTTACATGACTTAGGCCAGGGCTTCATCCTCAGCACCAATTTATGTCAATGAGTATGATTCTAGGGTACTTCTAAGTAGAATCACAACCAACTAGTTGTGTGACCTTTGATACCAGAGTAATGATAACAACAAAGTACAGAATGAGAGATCAAGTAAGCAGTTGAAATGCAAACACTGAGTAGGCAGCTATGGGAGGTCTTGCAAGCAGTGGCCAGGCACATTAACTAGATGCACAGGCTTTGAGGAAGAGCCGGTAACAGAAAGGCCATTGGATCTGGGTGAGAGACATAACACAGAGTGAAATCAAAGAGGTGGGCCAGGTACTCTAGAATGAAGAAACTTGTCAAACACAATGAGAGAATAAATGGGCTAAGGAAGGAGTCCCTCCATTTGTAGGTCTTCCTGAGTTTTCTGTGGCTTCATTGTGATTCCCCAACAGGCTCTATGTCTGCAATTGAAAACATTGTTCCTTGAGACACCTTTGTGCAGGCTTCAAGAAATAGGAAAGGAAACATCCTACCAGTGTGTTTTCCTACTGCAGTGCTGTCATGCACACCCACCCAGGGACCTCCTCACTGGATTTTGTGTGTTAGTCTGGCTATTCAAGACCTGAATCCTGGAACTAATAGTGCAAACTATCTCCTTCTGCCTCACCATCTTCCTCAGCACTGTCCTGTTCACATTGGTGAAGATATATTCCTGGCTCAAGTGTATGGACAGGCTTATCTTGAAACCTTCAGCTGCTCTAGAAGGCTTCTAGAAGCCTAACTCCCAGGCTGCAGTGATCAGTGCCAAGCATCACAGCCTCCCACAGGCATTGTTGGTAAGCACTGGCCTTGTAGGGATCCCACAAACAGGATGTTAAGAACTCAAACTAGGGGTTCAGGAATAGTTCAAGTTGTAGAGCACATACTTAACATTTGCAAGGCCCTGAATTTAACCCCAGGAATATCTGACTATAGCTCAGGTTGCTCCAAACACACACAGGGCGGTCTTGCCTGCCTCTCCCTCTCTCCCTCCAGAATCATCTGCAGTGGGCCTATATCTCTACCTCAACAGCACTGGGCATATTTATGCTAAGAAAAGGAGGGCAGGAACTAGTACAAATAATTTTGATTTTATTTTTATTTTTGGGCTACACCCAGAGCACTCAGGGGTTACTCCTGAGTGATTTTGAGCTCTGTTGTCAGAAATCACTCCTGGCAGACTTAGGGGCGCATATGGGATGCCAGGCATCAAACTGGGTTGGCCATTTGCAAGGCAAACACCCTCCTCACTGTGCTATCAATCTGGGTGTTATCACACCCTAGTACCAACATTTGGTCCTGGCTTTAATCCTTGGTACAACATGGTCCCTGTAGGTACCACAAAACCCAATCAGCATTTCCTAAACTACTGGTAAATTTTGTAAGAAGCCACTGACCCTTTGAGATTTTCCAATGTGGGAGGGGTGTGTCCCTGGACATCCTGAATACTGCTTAGGAGGTAACACTCACCCCCATCTTTCAAGAACAACAAAAATATGGTGAGTATGGGAATCATACTGATCCACTGCTGAAACCTGACCACTTACTTTATGCCTCTGATCCTGTTTTCCCATCCATATCAAGGGAATAAGAGAACTTACTTTACAGGGCTGAAATTAGAAAATAAATGGGAGGGGACTCTCTGTTGTCTCAGGGAACAATATTGTACTTACTGTGATTAGGACAAGTACTAAGCACTTACTAAGTCTACCACTGTGCACTGGTTCAGTTACAAATCTTCATAGCCCAATGAGAAAGGTAAAAGGCCTTTTCTCAAGTGAGGACACTGCAGTAGAGAAGTCAACCAATCAGAATCCAGAAGGACCCTGATTCAGTTAGAGATTTACTGTTTTCCTAGAAAGAGTGTGACATAGAGGTGTGTGGTTGGAAGTTGGGGCATGTGTGGTCCCACAGGTGATATAGATAGATTGATCCTATACAGAAAGAATTGACCAATCCCAAATGCACATCTATTTAGTGAACACAGTCCCAGACACCACCACTCCTGCTCTGCACCATCACCAACTCTAGTAGACGAAGGACTTAGTTCCTAATGAGGTGATTCTCCTAGTGCTTCAGGAGCGGGCTAGGTAGCAGCATCCTGCTCTCGCCCTATAATTTGATGAATAATTTAATTCCTTCCTTCATTCCTTCCCTCCCACTAGAGCTCAAACCAGGATTGAAACCACACTTCAGGACCAGCTCAGCTGGCAGCACTCTGACTATGTGTAGGGCTCCTCTAAAAGCAGGGCTCCAGGTAGCCTTATTTAGGAAGGACCCCTCATCAAGCTCTAGTTTGAAAGATGAACTTGTTTATCTCTGACAGTGTTTTCAGATTTCCTGTCTCCCACAGCCACCTCCCACAAAGAGAAGGTGTTGGCAATTACAATTTTGCCCTCGTACCCTGTAATTAATAATTGCAATTAATCTGGCACACTTAGTCAAATAACATGGGGCCTAATTGGCTGCCTAGCCTTTCTCCTTTTGATTGAGACAATCTGCGTTCTGCAGCTTTGCTGCAGTTAACTCAGCAGGATCTGTCAAAGAATGCTGCAGGGCAATTTGCATGACATTTGTGGAGGCAGATCTCCTTAAAGATCAGGGGGAGCTGCTCTTTTGGTAAACAGAAAAAAAATAAAGGAACCCTGAGCCTGGGCAAGGTGTTGGGATCTGTTTATGCTTGACTAATCCTGCATACCTGGCAGAGCATTTCAGGATTATCTTGCCCCCCAACCCCCTAGTTCCTCCTGCCTTTCTGTCGTGATGTATGAGTCTGTGTGGCTGGGGTAAGGGAGATAGGGGGGTTAGGTAGACTGGCTCCCTTCCCTTAGTGCTTTACCCTGCACTCCCCTCTAGGAGATAGTACTAGGAATAACAGCATCGTAATTCTGGCCCCTATGTATCCAGCTTGCTCTCTCCAATAGCAGGTGGAGTCCTGGAATATAGTGTGGATATGTCACCTGAACTGTTTGTCCTGTAATTTTCTCGTGTATCTGAATTTCTACCATTAACAATTCATTCCATTGTTCCCAGGCAGCATGGTTATGGGGATGAGGATGAAGGGTGTAACCAGTTGCTTCTGAGTTTTCTAGTTTAATCAGAACTACTTATTATTGAAAAATGAAAGAAGAGTATCTTGAGCTTAGGTTATAAGCCTCTGTTGCAGGCACACTTGTTGGTTTGATCTGGAAATTCCAATTGTCAACATTTCTGGCTCATTCCCATTTCTGTCTGATTCCCTTTGCTTTGCCCACTTTTAAATTGATTTTCTCTTGTGGCTGTTATCCCTTTACCCTACCAAATTCTTGACCACAGAACATTCTGGAGACACAGCTTCAACTTGAAGCTTTCTACAAAAGAAGAGGAAGTATTTTTAAATACTCTTCATTGCCTTACTTACCCCTTATTTAGTAATTTATTACCCAGTTGATTAGTAAGTTCTCTCTTATTTTTCACAACAAACCATTATGATAAGGTGTTTGGATATTTTGAAACACTCAAGTTCCTCAGGCCTTTGTGGTACTCTAGATCTATGGGAAACATGGAGAAAAGCAGAGTGACTCCATAGAAAGTAGTTGCTATTAGGAAGGCTAGCAAGAACTATGTTGGAAAAACCAGAAAAGGTACAATAGCCCACTAAAGGCAGCAAGTCAGTTATACCAAGGCAATATCACATTCATTACATATTTCTTACTTTGAACAGCAAACTTTTGTTCTTGGGATAAAGGGCATGCTTTTGTAGATAGATTTTCTCACAGTCACACTTATTTTTCTTTTTGTTTTGTTTGGACCACACCCATTGACACTCAGGGATTACTCCTGGTTATATGCTCAGAAATAGCTCCTGGCTTGGGGGACCATAAGGGACTTGAATAGAACAGTGGTCAGTTCTAGGTCAGCTGCTTGCAAGGCAAACGTCCTACCACTGTGCCACCACTCCGGCCCCACTTTTTTTTATGTCTATTGCTACTATTACTATTACTATTACTACAGAGGTAGAGTCAAGTAGTTGCAATAGAAATCCTGAAATCTGCAAAAGATAAAATACTGAAAGGGAAAGCCTCATTCTCCCTGTTCCCCCTATTGACCCAAAACATATTTCACCCACTTAAAATTGAATTAATACACATTTCATTCCCATAGGCCTGGGGCATATCTTTCCCATTTGGGACCATAGAATTCTGCCCCACCAAGGAGAATAAGATAATGGACAATGTCTAAAGCAGGGGTCTCAAACTCAATTTACCTGGGGGCTGCAGGAGGCAAAGTCGGAGTGATCCTTGAGTGCAAAGTCAGTAGTAAGTCTTGAACATTGGGGGATGTGACCCAAACAACTAAAATAAAACAAAACAAAACAATATTCCTCAAGGGCAGGACCACAATATGTTTACATAGGGCCATAAACGGCCCGCAGGCCTCGAGTTTCAGACCCCTGCTAGACCAAATGGCCAAATCCAGAGGACTCAGACAACCAGACTACTTGTAAAGAAATACAAAGAATCCTTTAAAGCCTATACAAAGACTCCATTTTCTTATTACCCCTTCCAAATGAGCATTATCTACTTAGTCCTATGTGAAATTTCTCCCCATGCCAGGAGTTCCCTTTCCTTCTCCTTTCCTTTTCAATAAACTTTTATACATTCTAACTCTGAGTCTGAGCATCATTATTATTTAGTACTTTCATTCTTGAAAGTACTGAAGAATTTGGGAACTGTGGATGACTACAGAGACCTGCCTTCAATGCCATCAATGCTCCAGCATCAATATTATGTTGGCGCTGAGAGATAGTATAATGGGAAGAGTATAGTGGCCATGGCTAACCCAAATCTTAATTTAATTCCCATTTTAATTCTCAACTTAATTCCCAAAAATGTGGTCCTCTCTAAGGAGCGAACCCTGAGCACAGAGTCAAGAGTAAGCACTGATCACTGCTGGGTAGAGTCAACAAAGAAAAATCTTAATATCTAGGGTCTGCATATAATATGAGCGCAGTGATGCCCTAGCTTGAAACCAGACACTGGACATGATCTCACATGCACAGACAGAAGCATAGAGCCAAAATAACACAGAGAGACAGAGACAGAAAGACAGAGAGCTAGAGATAGAAAGACAGAGAGTGACCAAGTGAAACACCCCAAACAAAAATAGACTTTTGAGACAGATTCATTTGCAGGCCCCTGACAGAATGTCAGAGCTCAGAAAGGAATTTGACCTATGTATCCAACACCTTTCCTTACCTGGGAAGAATTTGACTTCAGCATCTAGTATCTGCTCCCAGAGTGTGTGTTTTGCTGCATAATATGAATCGAGCCAGTGTCTCAGCTGAAAAGGTCACTTAGAGCAGGGTAGACCTACTCTGGAGGGAGGACATGGTGAAAAGTCTGGGTTATGAGAAGAAGGCTCAAGTAGGCACAGCAGACAGCTCTCACAGCATCCCAGAGAAGTTTTCTTCAGCAGTTTTTGTAGGGTCCCAGTTCAGCTTCAAACGTTGACCTTTTGGTGATGGGCATTCCTAATCTCCCAAGCAGGATTCCTAAAAGAGAGAAAAATTCTGCTTAGATCCTGTCTCCAGTGTCTGTCCTGTTAGTTCCCTTAGATGACAGCAGGAAAGGGAAACACTTAACTTTTCTGTTTGTTTCTTTTTGTGTCACACCCGGCGGCGTGGGATACTTCCAGCTCTGTGCTCAGAAATTACTCCTGGCAGGCAAGGGGGACCACATGGGATGCCGGGTTTCAAACCACTGTTTGTCCTGGATTGGCTGCATGCAAGGCAAACACCCCACTGCTGTGCTATCTCTTCGGCCCCAACACTTAACATTTTTATAACTACTTTAGATGTATCAGGACCAAGTGTTATCAGTTCAAGTGTTAACTGTTTTGTATGTGGTTCAGTGACCTGGAGTTAGTGTGTTCCATAACTGAAATATAAGAGTTAAACAGGTTTCGTAGTAAGAACATGGACAATATATATCAATTGGGTTTTTAATTGTGGTAGGCACTATTAATCCATACAGTTACCTTATAGGGCAGGAATGACTAAAAGTTCCATCTGAAGGATAGCAAAAATGAATACTGAGAGGGGAATTCTCTTGTCCAAGTCATATGGCTTTAGTTGGGAAGGAGATGCTGATTTATTGGGGTCTATTTGCAGCAATGCCTATGAAAAATTTCAAGAAGGAAATAGAATTGAGCTGAGTATTCAAGCAAGTATGCTGACCCATACCCGGCACCGTACTCACCATACGGAACAGAGGTTTTAGTGCTCCCAATAATGTTGAACTAAATATAATGGGCTGGAATACCCTCGGGTCACAATAAAATGATGGTCACTGATGCCTTTTCCACTTCCTTAGGTGGTGGCCTATTCCATTTCTCAGTTGCTTCTCTGTAGTAAGGTTCAGTAAATGATTGACACCAGGGCAGAATTTATACCCAGGGAGTCTGGATACAATGTCTTTGGCACACCAGACCATAGAGCAGGTCCTTCATAAATGCCTTTAGTCAGACAAAGCTGTTCCAGGCTGAGAGTCTGGCTAGCTGGGCAGAAAGCACTGGTTAAACAACATTCATCAGCTGATCGATGAGTCCCAGAGAAGTCAGCAAACTCATTTAAAAACCGGTCACCCAGAATTTCCCAAGTCCTTTTTTATCACCCAGCCATGCCCATATGTGTGACCTTGAAGAGATCCCTGATTTTACTGCAAATTATTGCCAGGAAAATCTATGGCCAATTAAACAAGCAAATGTTCCTCTTGCACTTTTTTACTTCTGCCCTCTTAAATAAGCTCCGGTCTGACCTGTGAGAGAAAAAAATCCCAGACTTGCCACTTAATCTTTG
Organism: Crocidura indochinensis; assembly: GCA_004027635.1. Classification (NCBI taxonomy): domain Eukaryota; kingdom Metazoa; phylum Chordata; class Mammalia; order Eulipotyphla; family Soricidae; genus Crocidura; species Crocidura indochinensis. The sequence continues at coordinate 36,805 of PVKC010002327.1, forward strand.
TGAGATTAATCCTCTTCTTCAAAAACACAGGTTTCAAGACTTGGTTATTAAATCAGAAACATCCAAATGCTCCCAGGCTAAATACCTGATGATACAATAATAGCAATTACCTGGGAGAATACCAACTGGAGTTTATCATCAGGGGAAATGCCATCAGCAGCTAACATACAGGATAAATCAACCCAAGAGGTAATTAATTTGCTAGTTTATGATTCTGATACTCAAACAGAAACACATTAAGACTCCAATATCTACTGGAACAGTATCAAAATTTGAAAATATTTTCCTTGCTTTAGATAGGAAATGTTCCAGAAACACTGAGCATCCCAGATGCAGAGTTTTCTATTTGGGGGGTATGTAAGAAACAAAGACTTTTTCCCTTGAAATTAGATGGGTCACCTGAAACAGATCTGGATGTTTCACACCTAAGGACACCAGTAGAACCCAAAATGGTGTCCAAAGCAAATCAGAGGTTGAGCTTTTTTTCTCCCTTACAAAGAGCCTTTGTGAAGAAAGAGAAATACTTTTTCTCATTATATACTATTTGAAACATATTAGTTTTAATTTATTAAAATATATCAGTCCATGCCATGACAGTTTAAATTGCTATGGAAACCCCCAGATAGAGTTTTAAAAGGAACTATATAAACCCCTCCCATTCCTCAGAAAACTAACTCATTGTTATGAACCAGTGAGGTAGTATGGACGTAGGACACTTCACTTGCCTTGCAGGTGAAAGACCTGGGTTGATCTCAGCACCTCATATGGTTCTCTGAGTCCACTGATAGTGTTCTTTGAGTGCATAGTCAGGAGTAAATCCTGAGAACATCCCAGTGCAGCTCCTAAACAAAACAAGACAAAAACAAAAAGAAACTCATGGTTAAACTTCAAAAAATGGTGAAAAGACTCAATGTCACTCCTTCAGGGAGTAATCTTTAAATTTAAAGTCCCCTTTGTTACCTCTCTATTACTTAAGTAAAATCCCCATTTAACAGTCTTTTTTTTGGGGGGGTGGAGTCACACCCAGCTGTACTCAGGACCTCCCATGTGTCTTCTTAAGAGTGACTGCTAGGGGCCCCGGGAAATAGCATGGAGGTAAGGCGTTTGCCTTTCATGCAAAAGGTCATCGGTTCGAATCCCGGTGCCCCATATGGTCCCCCTTACCTGCCAGGAGCAATTTCTGAGCATGGAGCCAGAGTAACCCCTGAGCACTGCCGGGTGTGACCCAAAAACCGAAAAAAAAAAAAAAGTGACCGCTAGTCATGTTAAAGGACCATAGATGGTGACAAAGATTCAAACTGAGGTAGACCACATGCAAGATGAGTGTCTTACTTCCTGTACTTTATCTCTAGCTCCAGTTTTACTTCTATGCTACAACAACATTTTATATTTCTTTCAATTTTATTTTTAAAAAATATTTATGGCAGTACTGATATTTATAATACTCTTAATCATAATTTTCATGCATACATATATCAAGTATTACATCTATCATCAGAAAGTCTACTTCCCTCCACCAGTATCCTATACTTCCCCACCCACCAATATGTAAGCCTTGTTCTATAGAGGAGAAAATTCCATTTGACCATTTGTAGTTCTATTATGTATGAATCTTATTGGTTTTTATTTGTTATTAAGTTAATTTTTATTTTGCTGCTCTCAGTATTCTGTCAGTCTTTAACTATGCCATTCTGATTATAAGTGTCTTGGAGTTTTTAATTTTAATCTATTTTCAATAGGAACCTTTAGGCCTCTTGGATCTCTATACCTGCAATACTTAATTCTGGGTAATTCTCATCTATTATTTGTTTATTATTTTCTTAACTTTATTTAATCCACCTTCCTATTCCTCAAAACTTGATGAAATGTATATTGTCCTTCTTGAACTCATCCTATAATTTTATGGCGTGTTGTTAACTTCTTTTCAGGTATTTTTCCATATTCTGTTTTCTAGAGATTTTCTAGATTTTCTTCTCATCTTAAAAATTTTGGGGGCTGGCGAGATAGCATGGAGGTAAGGTGTTTGCCTTCCATGCAGAAGGACAGTGGTTGGAGTCCTGGTATCCCATATGGTCCTCTGTGCCTGCCAGAAGCCATTTCTGAGCATAGAGCCAGGAGTAACCCCTGAGCATGTCGGGTGTGTCCCAAAAATAAACAAAAGAAAATTCTTGATCTTTTCCTTGACTGCTATTATCTTGCTTTTTAGATTATCTATTGATTTTATTTTTGGTTTTGGTACCACACCTGGTGGCACTCAGGGGTTATTCTTGGCTCTGCACTCAGAAATTACTCCACGTAGAATTGGGGGACCGTATGGATGCCAGGGTGCAAACCTAGGTTGGCCATGTACAGGGCAAATGTCCTAACTCCTGTGTTATCACTTCAGCTTTTCCTATTGAAAATTTTATATCACCTACCAAAGTCATTTTTGTCATTTCTAATTGTACTTTCTCATTTTAGCTCTCATAATTTCTTGTGCATTGCTAATTTGTGCCATTTTTTTCTTTGAGTTCATTTAACACACTCACTATGGGGTCAATAAAGTAATCCTCTGAAGATTTACAGAGGTGCTTTATGTTGGTTGAGACTTATGTGTTATACTTTTCACTCATTGAATTTGGTGGGCTTTTACATATCTTCCCATTGGGTTTTCAGTGTTACTAATGAAAGGGTTAACTTTTGTATTAGATTCCTGGAAGTCTCTAAGGGCCTAGGATTGAAATTGCTCTTTCTCTTCCTTGCTGTTATTCACCCAGTGACAGGAAGTATAATCATGTGCAGTGAGTAAGGGTCACTTTTTAGAAGAGGATATGTTTAATAGAGATGTAACTTGCAATCTTTTTGTGCTGATCTAACCCCAATTTTCTTTTTGTGGGGGATGGATTCCTATGTAGTGCTTAGGGACTCTGTGTTCTCTATAGTGAAGGGACCAGTTGGTCCATTTCAGCAGTTCTTAAGGGCCTCTCTGACCACAACTGGAAATGCTGGGATGAGGTAATAATTTGGTTTTGGGGAGTGAGTCAGGGTCAGTCACTTGCAAGTCCTGTGCTATCTCTCTAGCCTCCACTTTTACTTTTAATCCTTCAAAACTTTAGGTATCTTGGTCTTGGAACTGATATCACCAGTGCTTTTTGGAATGAATGTGAAGTACCTCATCCCATAATCATCTCCTTCCATGAAGCCTGGCAGTTGTAACCAAATTTACATATATAGTCACCATCTTTGAACGAGGCAAGCTCCATAAGCTGACTCTTTTCTTGAACAAAACATAAACTGAGCCATGAAAAATTGATATTGACTCACAAGCAGAAAGATGGTCATAAAGGGAGGAGAGGGTGAACTGAGCCCCCAATCTGAGGAAGCCATATCTGCTGCCTCCAGCTGTCCACAATGTTTCCCCAATGGCCCTGCCTCATCATTGACCCTCTATAATACCCTCAGAGAATATTAATCTGACCAAACTTCAGATATACTGCTTTTGGAGCTGATATAACCAGGGCTTTTTGGAAAGAGTGAGGGCACCAACCCTTGTATCTTCCTTCTTCCAGGAGGCCTGGCAGTTGAGTACATGCTCCTAAAAGACATAGTATCAATAATAGTGCTTTGAATTTCTGGACAACTTCATATTGCTTAATGCTATCATTCTATAGGAACAAGTCAATTTAACAGAATGGACAGCTAAAAGGAGATTGATTGCCATACCTTCTGTCATTGTATTAATGACTTCATTGAACATACAAAAATTTTCACAAATATGCTTTTTTTAACTTTCTTCTTTTCAACTTTATATTTTTATTTGTTCTTTCTATTTTTTTTTTTTTTTTTTGGTTTTTGGTTTTTGACCTTACCTCCATGCTATCTCCCGGGCCCCTGTTCTTTCTATTTTTTAATAACTTTGCTTTTACTTATTGGAAACTTATGATCAACTATGTCAAATACATAATGCATTTTTAATATATTAAAATTATTTTTCCAAAGTGAGGGTTCATAAAATAAAATTTAATTATTTTATGATATGAAGCAAGGCATGTAAGAACAGGATATTTTCTTTTCTTTTTTCTTTTTTTGGGTCATACCCGGCAGTGCTCAGGGGTTACTCTTGGCTCCATGCTCAGAAATTGCTCCTGGCAGGCATGGGGGACCATATGGGGCACCTGGATTCGAACCGATGACCTTTTTGCATGAAAGGCAAACACCTTACCTCCATGCTATCTCCCGGGCCCCAAGAACAGGATATTTTCTTAAAATTCTACTTTTATGTGCATATGTGTGTCTTTGTATGCACACATATCATCATTCCTGTCACAATGCCAAGAGAATATAGAAAACACCTTTACTTCTCAAATAGTACTTTAAGAAGTCTTAATAGCATATCAAGATAGGTTACAGATAATAATTCTTATAGGACGGAAGGGCAAGAGTCTTAGTAGAGGAATCTATAAAGAAGACTTCTGGTGCAGGAATGGTGGCCTTAGTTTAGGGACACGCAGTCTGTTGTGATGGGACAGAAAGGAAACTGTTGGGAAAGTTCCCTAACCTCACTCTTCTCCCTTGCATGACCTGATGGATGATGCTTTCCATGGGTGGAAACTCCATTGAAGTCAGAGAATGAGAGAAACAGAGTTTAGCATCTCAAAGCCCCTAGATCAGAAAGCCAGTGTATACCCTTAGGGGCAAATGGGAAAATCCTGGCACAGGGATACTGATACCAATATTTTTTCCTATAGATTGTTATAGTCCACAAAGAGATCAAGGTGATATTTGGGGAATCATATGGATTCAGACTCACCAGAAAAAGTTTACAATTTGACGCTGCTACTTGCATGCTGTGTGACTTGGAGAGATTACTTAACCTAATATTTATTGTATTAGGTATATGTAAGGATTTACAGAAGTAATTTAGAAATTGCCTGAAACCTGTATTCAGTAGTGATATCATTCTTGTGTTCTAAGGAAGACAACCAAACTTATTAGCCAAAGACAGGCAGCCCCTCCAGAAAACTGGGATTAGGTGAGGACTTTCTGTTTCTTTAACCATCATTCTTGTATTTGATGAATGGTTTTTGTGCTTCTCTCACCAAGTCTTTGCTTACGTGGGTTCTTCTGCAGGCAATAGTCAATGAGGTGATTTATAAGTTTCAAGGTGTTTATTGCTTCTGAAGAAAACACAGCCTATATATCAGCAGAGTTTATTGAGAAATTAAGTGGTATGTAAAAAAAGTTGGACAGGGAGTACCGTTTCTGGAGTATTAAGTCACCTGTAATTCCTACATGCCACAGTAGTTCCTGGAGATTGTATCCTGCCTCATAAGAAGTAAGAAGCAGGTAGCTTCCTCTGTACCTGTAGCCACAATATAGCCTGAGCAATATGCATCCTCTTGCTCCTAGTTCAGGAATTTTGACCATTTAATTTTGTGTTTTATATCTCATCTTACCAAACCACAGGGGTTTTCTTTCCATGACAAATCAAGTCACACTGTTTAGGCTGCTATTGACTGGTTACCTTTTTAAATCCTCAGTTTCCTCATCTGAAAAATGGAAAGGATGACTATGAAGTATAGAAGCAATGTATGTAAAGCTTCTGGGTCAAATCAGAGAATGAAAACTTCTGGTCTGACTGAGCTGCGTGAATATATTTTCTGGACTGTCACTCTACCCTCCTCAAGGTTGAAAGTTGTGCCTATTCCTCTGTAAGTAGGCCAGTTGGACTTACAGGAACTCTTTTGTGATTAAAAATTGTTGTTGCCAATAAAGGCTGCCAATAGCTCTACTGAAAGACACTGATAATTACTTTTGGTATGTGGAAAGGTGGAAGAAGACTGCTCTGCTGGAAATGTCAGCTATGGGCTCATTTGCATTAAGAGCTATGTGCTCATTTGCATCCTTATGGAATTTACAGGACCTGAGGGGTGGCATAGCGGTAGGGCATTTGTTTTGCCCGCAGCTGACCTAGGACGGACCACCGGTTCTATCCCTGGTGTCCCATATGGTCCCCCAAGCCAGGAGTGATTTCTGAGCGCATAGCCAAAAACAAACAAACAAACAAAAAGATAAGGAATTCACATCACATTTCTTTCTCTCTAGCTTTCTCACACGTACATATACATGATTTTGCATCAGGATTGTGTTTAGTATTCTGGTAACTGATGAAAAGTATCTGGGAAGCAAGACAATCTTGTTGCTTAAAAGCGAGGACATTTCATTAGCTGCTAGTATGTTGTTTCTGACTGATTACAGGATTCTAGAATAAGTTTAGACTCCAGTCCAAAGCTTGCGACTTTCCAGCAAAGTTAGTCTTTAGCAAGATACCTAACCTCTCTGTGCCTTCATTTCTTTAATTGAAAAGGATGGGGGGGGGGGGGGCGGAGCGGTGGCTTGGAGCGGTAAGGCATGCGGCTTGGCAGTGCTAGCCTAGGAAGGACCACAGTTCGATTCCCCTGTGTCTCATATTGTCGCCAAGCCAGGAGTGATTTCTGAGCACATAGCCAGGAGTAACCCCTGAGCATCACCAGGTGTGGCCCCCCAAAAACAAAACAAAAAACCAAAACAAAACAAAAAAGAAAACGATGATGGAAAAATGAGGTGATAAAAATTTTGTAGTAGTACAGAATAAGAGGCCAAAAATGTACTCTATTAAATGAGAAAAGACTCTATTACCTGTTAGCAATGATCAGTTTCACTTCATCTGCATCATCTTCATAATAACCACCATGTCACTGAAACAGTGTTTCTTGGTACAGCGGGAAATATCACCAGTTATCTGTTCATCTGTAGCTGAATGAGAGAACAAATTGACACAAGTAAGATGAATATAGAAAAGGTAAAACTTACAACATTTATAGGGAGATCTTACATTAAGTGAGTTATATTTGTGAGTTATATTAACTCATTAAGTGAGTTATAATATATATATATATATATATATATATATATATATATATCTGGTGATATTTTCTGTGCTTAGGCATGCCAAATAGAGAATATGGGGGGAGGTACAAGGTCACATGACAAGGAGGGGCTAACATCATATGAAAATACCTTGTCTTTCAATGTTTGCCTGCTTTAACATAAGTTTATCACATAAAGGTGAAACCAACCGGCAGAATTCAATCTTGCACCAATCCCGTAAAGTTTAGTTGACACATTGGAACATTAGGATCTGACTTTTACACCTATAAAAATAAGAATAGCAAATGCTATTTACAGATAACCAAAACTAACCAAATATTTTTAACATAACTTAATCATATTGTTCTGGCATGATAAATGACATACCTACCAGTGTATCACATAGAACACACAAAAGC
>PVKC010002328.1:0-44112 GCA_004027635.1 Crocidura indochinensis
AAAGCCTGTCTAGAGTACAGGTGGGGGTGAGGTGGGTGGGAGGGAGCTTTGGGACAATGGTGGTGGGAATGTTGCACTGATGTAGCAGGGTGTTCTTTACATGACTGAAACCTAACCACAATCATATCTGTAATCAATATGTTTAAGTAAATAAAAGTAATTAAAGATAAAAAAAAGTTTTAAATATCAAAACCTCAGGTCAGCACAAAGAGAGAAGTCCTGTCCCCACTCAAGGGAGGGGAAATATGCCCCAAAATTACTCAGTGTCTGTTTTTCTTTAAGATTAAAGTAAGCTAGCCACCCACCACCCCCATTCTTTAGGGTAGGAATGCAACTCTTGGTGTAATGTTTAACCTGCAAAATAACTTTTGTGGTGTATCTTTGTTGTAACAAATGTTCTCCTAACTGAGTTAGGAGGCCTGAGTTAAAATGTTATTCTAAGATAAGAACCAGGCTCTTGTCAGTGACTTTTGTCAGTGGCTATACCTTTGCTGTATAAAAACTTGTGAGTTTTGTGTTTCAGGGTTTTTGCTCTGGGTTCTTCCCTCGGCACTGACCCTGGTGCCAATCGGGCATCAGAATAAATCATATTTACAAATAAAAAAAAAAACAGAAGAAAACAAATATAATCATGATATATAAGACTAGAATACTAAGTGATATTGTGATGAGCACTGTAAAAAGAGTATATTGCATTCAAATGCTTTATAGAAGGATCTCTGTGCAGACAGACATTAGAAGATATAGGCAGGTAAAATAAAATGGGAAATGAATGATTTAAAATATTTGTTAAGTTATCACAATGATGGGGCCGGAGAGATAGCATGGAGATAAGGCATTTGCCTTGCATGCAGAAGGATGGTGGTTCCAATCCCAGCATCCTATATGGTACCCCAAGCCTGCCAGGAGCGATTTCCTAGCGTAGAGCCAGGAGTAACCCCTGAAGGCTGCTAGGTGTGACCCAAAAAAACAAACAAACAAAAGGACATCACAATGAGCATTGTATTAGGAGTCTAATGGAAAATATCACTGTAATGGGAATCTAGGGTATCCAAACTATATCTCTATGGATCACTGTTAACAGAAGCAATAAAAATTATTATAAGCATAATACATAGAAGAAACTGAAACATTCTAATAATGAGCACTATAGTGGGAGTCCACATCCTGCATATATTTTTCTGTTGGTAAATACATTAGAAAATTTTTTACACATCTGTAAGGAACAATCCTACTAATCGCTATTGCACAGTGCTAAAACATGTGATAATCAATAGTGTAAAGTAACAAGTTTCACTTTTGAGCTGACTTGTAATTAGTATTCACTGTTGTGGTCAGGAAGGACCAGTAATACCGCGTTTTCCTGACGATGACCCCACAATATAAAACAAGGGGTGTCAGGTATAGGGGTAGAACAGATAATAGATGAGATCACAAAATGTGTCCTCTTAAAGAAGTCCCAGGCCTTTCCAGCAGGATAATGGGAGCAATCTTTTCCAGAAAAATCAGATAGTGCTCATTAAAGGGGCTCACTGTGAAGTAATACACATTATATTTCCCTTTTTGGAATCAGCACCACTATTATTTCAGGATCAAAACCTAACAAGGAAATAGTTTTGAGTCTTGCCTTGATGATAAGTGAGGAGATCAATTCCAAATAGGGAACAAGCATGTGAAGTTGCTTATTGTGTAAGTAAACCCATTCAGTAGGTCCAGACAGCTGAGCAATGGCACCTGTAGGGAGATGAGGGGTTGCAAAAATTAAAAGCTACACCTTCTCTCCAGGTATGAACCTGGAAAGATAGCACATTTGGAGTTTGTTGGGCCTTCTATGTTAAACACTTGGGGTTATTTAAATTCAGATCTCCTTCTAAAGTTGGTGAATTCTGAGTTTGGAATTTCAAAGGAGAGACAGATTCGATTTATATCACCTAAAAGTATTTTAAGTCATTCAGAGTCCTTAGATTTTTCTGATATACAGGAATCTTTTGGAGACACACTGAAGTACATTCCAATACAAAGTCCAAGTATTCGAATGGAGGTGAATTCTGGATATTTGTGACTATTAATAAACTAGTACCCTGCAAGCAACTGACAACAAATTCACAAACACATTGCAATTTCTTGTGAGTCTGAGTTGGCAGTAAAATGTCATCCATGTACTGTATCAAATAGCTCTGGAGAAACTTTTTACGAGCTGGACATAAAACTGCATCAACAAAATTTTGACACATGGTAGGTGAATTTGCAATGTCCCGAGGCAAAACTATCCTTTAAAATTGCTGCATAGAGGCCCTGTTATAAAGAGAAGGAACTAAAAAGGCAAATCTTTTTTCTGATTTTTGGATGTATAGATATATTATAAAAACAGTCCTTTAAGTCAATTACTACCAAAGGCCAGTCTCTTGGAATGGACACAGAGAAGGTAAGCCATTCTGCATTATGCCTATCAAAACCATCTGAGAATTTACAAACCTTAAATCAGTTAAAAGTCTCCAACTACCTGATGGTTTCTTAATAATAAATCCTGGAGAATTCCAATTAGAAAAAAGGTGTTTCAATGTATCCCAGCCCCAACTTTCATCAACTAAGTTTCTAAGCACCTCTAATAGCTACCCTTTGAACTTAGTATCCGAGTCAATCTTTTCCAAGCCATCAATGCAAGTTCCCTGACAAGCTTTAAAACAGCATGGAGTAGTTTTGGCTGCCTATTTACTTCTATGTATTGTTCTTCCCCTATCAACACTTCATAAGATAATATGATTCCTGGAATCCTTCTTCCAGAGTGATCTAGACTATTAATTTTACTCTTAGAATTCTCAGCAAAACACGTCTCCCACTGTAAATATTGAGAAGCACTCAAACAGGACTTTGCTAGAGTGTTAAAGTCCTATCGGGTCCAACATTCACCATCACTCCAGGCATCAAAGTATTCAACACAAAACAGAGAAAGAGGACCATTCTTCTAGCATACACTTTCTTAAAACTACTAAGGAATTCATAATAAGACCTTCATCGTTTGAAATTAGATTATTTTCTTGATGGGAAGAATTTGTTTCTGATACTGAGTTATTACTAATTTCCCTAAAATGTATCCCTTGTTGGGGAGGAGGGTTCATTCCAAACTCTAAAAGGCTGAGGTTGAGGGTAGGTAAGAGAGAATCCTACAGATCTGCCTTCTGATTGGGCCATTTCAATATCATTAGATTCTCTTTATAAGCCAATATCCCCAAAAGATACTGTTAGAAGCACTACTGGCCTAGCACCAGTAGGGATCAGAAAACACCAACTCAGGGCTTTGAGCTTGCCTGTATGTATAACCTGAAATGCTTTTCTAATATTTGGGTTCACTGGCTTTTCAGAATTATTAGAAAGTGCTTCAGAAATTTTCAAAACAACACTAGAATATCAGCCCATGCCTCAGCAAATTTTAATGTGAGGCTAGAGAATTCAGCCTGAATCTTTTTATTCTCATGATACATACAAAATGAAAAAAAACAAGGAAAGTAATTAGCATGAGGAGAAGCCATGGTCCTTCAAACAAAGTCCAAGAAAATGACATTATCTTGAACCAAAGATTTGTAAGCTTAAAACTCCAGAATGATAAAATTCACCTTAGAGGCAACAGAAAATAATACCTCACCAATCAGCAACAAAGTCCCTACTTGATTTCCTATTACAGTTTCAGGTCCTTTTTTGGACACCATCTGCAAGTGGAGTCCAGGGCCCAAAATGAGGATTGCTGAGACACAGATCTAGAAGCAAATGTTGATGCAGGAAATACTTCACATAGTGAAAAGGTACAAAAATGGGTTCAGGAAATCCAGCACACAAGTAAGGAGTAAAACACACAAGCTTTATGCTCCTAAGAAGGAATGCAGTTTAGTGGATGAAGACTGAAGAATAAGCACTGTCTTCCTCAGACTCTTGCCTTTATTGACAAGAATCAGGTCACATCCTAAAGTTGGAGAGAAATTTCAAGTAAGGAATAATCTAATAACCCCATTACAGGTCACATCCTATGGTGGAGTTTGGATATTTATTAGAGTAGTATAAATAATTCAACAGAAAGGATCAGAATTCAACTAAAGTCTTCTGATCTATTTATTTCCATGTGTTCCCTTGATTTCAAATACATTTATAGTCATGTGTACTTCCTGCCAAACCTACCAAAAGTACTATAGACCCCAAAGCCTAACTTTATTATAAGTATAATCATTTAGGATCATTCATTATAAGTACCAAACACCCATTTAAAGTATCTTAACCAAAGGAGCAATACAGATTGATCAATACCAAGTATTGGGACATAGACTTTCCAGATACTTCTATCTTTAGCAAATGAATGAAATATCTGTACACTGGAAATCTGGCCAATTTTGGAGATCCACAAAGTTCCTTGGTTAGTGAGTGCCCTGAAATCTCTGCTTACATTTCTATAGTTTCTCCCTATATCAAAAATCTCTGTCCTAAAGAACCAATGAGTCATTTAGGGCTGCCTCCTAAGTTCAAGAAACTAGAGACTAAAACTGATTACACCTGGAATTCCACCCATTGCATTTCATGATCATGGAATGATGAGACAACAAATTCATGCTAATTTTATAAATTTGTGGCAACAACAACCTTGGAACATAAATATAGTAAAGCTGCTGAGAAGTACATTTTATTTTGTTCTTGGACTAAACTTTTGGCATAGTTTGTTAATTTCATAACACTATAAACTTCCCTTTTGCCCAAGAACAAAACCCCAACCCCACTATGATTAACTCTGAAAGTGGCTGGAGCAAGCTTTGGAATGAGGCTGTAGATTCAAATTGGACCACTGACTCTGTATTCCTGTTGGCATGGTCTAGCACAAGATGTCACTATTTGTTCTCAGCCTTTGATCTCTGAGAAAGCTGAAAGCATCTCATTTTAACATCCTGTTTGAATAATGCCTGCTTTGTAAATTCTCTCTACTGATTGAGACTACTAAAGTACATAAAGAGAAAATAAAGTGTTATTCATAGGACCTTTCATTCGCAGGTATTCTCAGGACTTGCCAATCTCTGAGAAATTCAGACAGAAACTCAGAGAATAGAAAGCCAGGCTTTTGGAACCTGCCTTGGCACAGCTTTCAGAAAAGTACATCCAAAGACTCAATAAGCTATCACCAAGATAGGTAAGATTGATGAGCCCTGAGCCCAATCCAACTTGAAGGAACTAAGAGTCAATAGATTTTATAACCATGTTTACCAACCAACCAACCTTGTCAAAATGGTGCTCAGAACGCTAGGCTTTATTGCTTTCTCCTGCATCATAGAAATACACCTGAAACCTTTTTCTCCTCAGATGCAGGGGTCAGGGTATAGATTAACAGCATGAAAGGAAGGTAACTGGAAACTATCTCCTATATCAGGGTACTGGGAAGATGCCATCAACACCTCAACACTCAGGCAGGAGGTCAAGGGACACTCAATAAAAATCACTCAAGAAAAGTCACAAGGCAAAGACACATTGAGGGCTAGAGTGAGCTTCAGAATTAACAGGAAGCTATTATTGCAGTTGTGCTTTTGTCATTGCTTGTTTTGGTTTGTTTGTTTTTTCACTTTTCTCTTTTAAATTTATATTGATAGCTCCAAGACAGACTCCTCCCAGTTTTCCTTTTTTTAAATTCCAACAGAACTTGAATCATATTGTTCGTCTCATAAATTGAGCAGGGAAAAAAAGTGGATATTACTAGGAGCAAACAGATGCATAAACATACCAAATCCAAAGTCAGCGACAACAGAATCAAGATATCCAATCTACAGCAAGTCATATACAAAAGGGACCTGTTACACTAGCAGTCCAGTTGGCAAATGGGGAAGTTATGGGAAGCATGCTGGGAACAGGGGCAGAGGGAAGACAACACTGGTGGTAGGAGTGGCCCTAATTCACTGTGACCATGAACCTTCCTTATATATATAACTGTGAAATACTTGTAACTCACATTGGCCACAATAAAAATTCAAAATAAGAGGAAGTGAAAAAAATCCAATCTGAGATCACTTCAGGGAAGTTGAGGCAAGAGGATTTCTCAAACGGAAGTTGTATCACAAACTGTAAGGACATCCTTCTCCAACCCCTGAATAGAGACAGGAAAGTGTCAGGAGCTCAGAGATTTTCAGATTTTACTTGGAAAAGCAAGACTGAGTTTTCTCAGGCCACCCTAATGTGTAGGTGTCAGGCCATGGTTTTGAGACTGACAACAAGAGATTCTCCTGAGAAGTTCATGGAAATGACATCTCTGTTTATAAGTGGAGATTATATATGAAGCAGAGTTCAAAAATATCTTTTCTTTACCCAAATGGACTTAAGTAGATGTAAAATATCATCTCTCTCTTTTTTTCTTTCTCATACAGAAATCTCTTTTTCCCTAGATCTTTTGATCTTTAACTCTGTATTTAGATTATTTTATCTATCCCTGTGTTTTCTCTGTCTCCCTATCCATCTCTATCTTTATATGTTCCTATCTCTATTTCTTTTTGACTCTTTGTTTCTCTCTCTATCTTTATCTCTTAGCTCTCCAACTTACTCTTTTTTGCTTGTTTGTTTGTTTGTTTTGGGGTCACACTTTGTAGTGCTCGGGGGTTACTCCTGGATCTGCACTCAGAAACTGCTCCTGGCTCAGGGAACCATATGGGATTCTGGGGTTCAAATCCAAGTCTGTCCTATGTCAGCCACATTCAAGGCAAATGCCATATAGTTGTGATACCACTTTGGCCCCATTTTAGCTCTCTAACTCTTTATCTTTGTCATAGCCTCATCTTAATAAATATAGATAACCTCTATCTAGCTGTTTACCTATCTACCTCTATTTTCTGTTTTTTTTTCTCTCTATCTATGTCTATATCATTGTCTATCTCTAGTTCTATATATCTATTTCTTTACCTCTATATCTCACTGGCTCTAGAAGTGTTTATGGTTTTATATAGCCCTTCATAAGTCTCAGTCAGGATTAGGAACAGATTTTTTAAGCCATTTGAAAAAGAGAATAGCTATTTGGTGTTTTAAGTCAGAAGTTTGCAGGATGACTCAAAACAAACCCCTTTATTAATTAGGGCCTCAGATTCCATTGGAAAATATGAAAATATGCTGCTCTCCCAGTGTTGTTGAGAAGTTCCAACAACCTACAATGTAAGCTTAGAGACTGCATAATTAGAAATGATGGACAATAACTGGAAAATGTTATTACCAATGTATAGGTCCTCTTAGCTTTCTTCCCACTTCAGGACAGGTCCAGTGCTCAGAGCTAAATACATAATGGGTCAACCCAAGACTTTCGGATCTCTGCAACCAGCGGGAGGCTCTGCCAGAAATTTGCTCCTTCCTTGTGGTCAGGATTCAACAGCATCGATATGTCAAGAGCACAAGATGATTACTTAGCTCAGGTGAAGAATGTTCTTCAGAAAGATAACGCGTGGAAAAATAGAATAAATCTGAATAGGAAGCTTAGTTGAATATGGCGTTCTGGGCACCTCAGTGCATGGACAAAGGCACATCCTATTCAGCAGCCTTGCAGGAGCCTACGTAGTAACAGAATTTAGTAGCTTCCACATGTTCAACTCTTTCTTCATCCTATAGGATCTCCCCACTCCACTTACTGGGGAAGCCCCAGAATGATTCTGACGTCCTTTAACTTCAGTTCGAAAGCTCTTGAGTTTCTGCTCAGCCCCTCCTTCAATAGTCCAGCTTTCACCAACCAAGTGTTCAGACTTTCTCCCCCAGGAAAGAGTCTATAGTTTGTGCCCAACAGCCCCTGTTCCAATGTGCCTATGGAATCAAAAGTCTGAGTTTTTCTGGAAAAAAAATGAGAATCCTTTTGAAGAAACAGACAAGTCTGAGGAGTTCGCTAAGGGCCAAAGGGACAATATATGGTCTCTGTGAAGTGCTGCTTTTCCTGGAGCAGGGCCTCCTTTAAAAGTAGAGGTGAGGGCAGTATTTTCCAGGGCATCTGGTGCTCTTTGCCATGCTCATCTTGATGATATTCTCAGCCTCCTTGGCTTCATAGTTAAATAATAATTCATTAGATTTATTGCTATTTATTTATACTGCTCACCCAATGAAATTCACCACCATTTCATCCTCACTTTTGTCCAAACATCCCCAAACATCTTTGCATACAACTATATGCATAGTAGAGGGAGGGATACTTTGTTCCTCTTCATTAGGAGATGGTATTTGAGTGTATTTGATAAGCTGAGCCCTATGGAGATGTGGAAAATTCTGGGTAGAAAACTCAGGACTAAATAAAAATATAGTAAGAGAATGCCAAAATCTTGGCCTTGGATTGCTAAACCCAAGACATTGGTTTTGAACTACCTCCTCTTCTGGAGAAAGAAGGAAGTGCTCCAGGTATGGACAGTTCAGAGTAGGTCAAAGAAAACAGAAAATTTAGCTCTGTAAACTGATGATTCCCGAGTGTCACAAAATTGGAAATTCATTGTAAAAAGTGTATTCCTTCTTCCTTCCACTGTCCTTTTTAACTGGTAGTCTCCAACCTTTCAGAAGTTTGGTTTGTGTAACTATAAAATGAAGAGTAAAAGGCATCCACTGCACCATGTCGTTGTGGGGATAAATAAAACAATGAATTCAAAAGTCATGTTGCATTCAAGCATGGCATAGGAGGGCTTAATGGTAAGAAGAGATAGGTGACATTTGGCAGAGGAAGCATCTGTCTTTGAATTCAAACTAATTAATTTGTCTGGCTGACTCTATGTTTCAGTATATATTATATCACATCTTTATGTGTCTAGAATTAGAGGCAACATATTTTTCTACTTCTGTGATATATAGTCAAAAGTAAATATATAAACATCAAATGAAGGTATTGGTTATTCTTCAACTGTCCACAAACTGTAGGGACTAGGAATATGGCTTAGTGTTAGGACACATGTTTTGCACATATGAAGTCCTGACTTCATATTATTGCCAATAATAATAATAATCACAGTTATAGTAATTATGTGATTATAATAGTGATGTAATCAATAAGGTACATAAATGAGTTCTCTTAGAATGAAGTTTTTCATTTAAATTTTCTGGGTTTGGGTTACACCCTTTCCCTTTTTGATCAACAGTGTGCCTTGAATTTGTTTCAGATTCTTGATCAGATTGCAGACAAAATAATGAACCCCACAACTCATTACCCTTCATGATACATTTAGGGCATTAAAAAGAGGAAGTAGTGCACCTGGATAGCTAAGAACATGTAAATTCAGCCTGAGGAGGGAAGTCTTAGGGTCAGAGCTCACTATGCATCACAATCTCTTCTGGCTCTGAAGAACATCGGCACCCAGATGTAGCGGACCAGCCAAATATTCCTCAAGACGCCTCCAAAATAACCCCAGTTTCCCTTAAAAGATCACAAACTTACGCCACCATTACTGATCCTGAAGCACCCCCCACTCTGGAGGAAGAAGTATTTCAGGAGTGTGCAGTTTCGAGTAAATTCCAGAAAGTGAAGTATTTTCCTCTCTACAGTGGCAGTTCCTAAGTGTCTCAATCTTGAATGTTTGTTGGAAAATGAGGCAAGTATTGACTGGGTAGCACATTAACTATATCACTCCAGGCAAATTACTGAAGACCACTTTTATCATGTATCCCAATGGATGTCTCTTGAACATAGGGGAATTAGGGAAGTATATGTGCCACATAGATATTCAACAGAAGACCACTTTTCTTTGTTGTCATACTTCATTTTCATACACTCTACTTTAAATTTCCAGCACACAGAAAAGTTCCCAGTACATAGTCAGTTCTCCTTGAATGCTTCTGACAGCTCAGATTTACCTAACATAGAGTCTTCATCCAACCTCATGGTAGAGTAGAATTTACTGCGATATTAAAGGATGACTTTGCTAAGACACACTGACCTGGAGCCAATACTATGTGACAAAAGAAACTGTAGATTTATTAAAGTTAAATGCTTGAATATGAAAATGTTTCTGAATTGTCTTATTGGGTACCCAATGTAATGATGGGGCATTTTAAAAAGAGATATTTCTCTACCACACATCCCATGTGCAATAAGAATCTTAATAGTCTTTCATGTCTAGGACTCTTAGGATCACTGAAATTGTATAACAGTTAAGGTGCTTTTCTTGCATGTAGCTGATTCAACTTGGCACTACATGATTCCCTCCCTTCCAAAATAATATAGAATCCAAGACATAAGTACCAGATAGAGGACCCGAGGAGCTAAAAGTGGCAACTACCTAGGGAACAGTTGGAAAACACTTAGGGAACAGAAATCTCAGTATTATAACTGTAAGGGACTAAATTCTGGAAAAACCTGCAGAAGCTTGGAAGGAAATTCTTACCCAGAGCTTCTAGAAAGAAATGAAAATGATTGATACTTTGTCTAATAGGGCAAGTGTCAGACTTCTGACCTTAGAAAACTGAAAGAATATATTTAGACTCATTTGTTATGCCTACAATAGAAAACCAATATGCAGAACCTCCAGATTACAGAGAAGTGGAACTACCTTGTATACATATACTAGTATCTATTTCATACTATTTCATGCTATTTCTCAAGATATCTCATTATTATAGTTCCCAAAGTCCAGGCTCCATTAGATCTTAAATTGTAGAAATGAAGGCAGGGTGTATTCAGACCAAGACCTTTTTATTTTTTTAATTTTATTTTATTGAAACCATTGTGATTTACAAAGTTCATCAAAGTTGGGTTTCAAACATACAATAATTCAGGGCCAATCCTATCACTGTTGAATTACTGGGTCCTATCCTACTCAGTATTCATGCTCCACACTAGGATGTGATCTGGATTATTGGGTCCCTCCCTATTTAGTATTTGTTCTCCACTCTAGGGTGTGGTCTGGTTCTTGCTAATAAAAAGCCTGGATTTCAGGAAGGCAATGTATTCATTCTCCAGACTTCTTTCACTAAGCTGGTTTTCTTCTTAGGAGTGGAAGGCTTATGTGTTGGAATTCCTGTACATATTGTTGTCTCTTTTCACCGTATGAATTATTTTTGCTTTGACCTTTGCTTCCAGACCCACATCTCTCCAGGTCCTGGTTTTGGAGACTGAGGTTTCATTTACACATCACCATTGTTGATCTTTGACTACCATGTTCCCAGAGCATTTTTATTGGCAAATATAGGGAATTTTATTAAAAGAAACCACACATGATTTTCAGTGGAACTCCACAAATAAGCCAAAGTTAATATTACTTCCATTTCTTTAAGTCCTCTATGTTCTTTCACACTGAAATCTTCATTCCAACAATTGTGTAATACTTCACATTCATTTGGTAGTCAACATGAGATAGGGATGGGATGCAAGTGGAGAAAACTTAATGGGAGAAAGTTTGTGACTAGTTTCATCTTTAAGTGTGCTCTCTCAATTACCCCAGACTCAAGGACTGGTAGCAAAATCTTTGCTTTGCAGTTAGTTCTCCAGTTTTATCGGAGTAAAAGTCAGCATTTTCTTTACTACTTCTTTTTTTTTTTTTCACTAAAAATGAAACTGGATCAGAGTTTGAAACACATGGTGGTATAAACAAAATCATGTCAGCTCAATTAGCTGGACTAGGGAAAAGAAAAAAAAAGGAAAGATTTAAACAATGTAAATTCTCATGATCTTCCCACTACTTCTTTAAAGATCATCAAGGAAAATCGCTGATCATTTCTTTCTTAGTTTATTTGTAATTGCAATATTATTTTTTTCTCATTTAATCATGATTTTCATCTCCTATACAAATGAGAAAGTGAAAAGAGGACACATTCTGAGGGTGTTCAAACTTGTAGAGAAAGAAATGTGGAAGAAAGATGAATTCAGATGAACTCTCTCCTGCATCATCTTAGACACTTAGAACATAAAAGTTCCTCACTTCATCTTCACTGGTACTGAGCGATGAAAATCATTTCACATAGTTCTAAGTGGCTGAAAAATTATGCCAAAAATCATACTCCCTGAGAAACACTTGGATCTAGACAGTATGGCATGAGGTCTTAACTACAAGTGTCCTTGCCTAGTTGCCTCTTTGCGATTCCAGGAGAGAGATCTACAATTGAACATCTAAAAGACTGATTGATATGAATTATACTGACTAAGCAAAAGTTACTTGAGGACCCATAAAGAAGCATATTTAGGGGCCAGCAGGTAGATGATGCTAAAGAATAATGAAAACTAACCTTAAACTTCTCTCCAAGTTGAGTAGATATTGTGTTACAGGCAGTGGCTCTCAGTGTTAAGTAACAGAAGGGACATGGGCTAAACAGAACTAAAGTGGGGTGATGGTGGTGAAATTAGTGTGAATTTCCAACTTCTTCCTGTCCCTGAGGGCATAGGCATAGGGCCAAAAAACATCTCTACTCCCTGCCTCCTGACCTCAGCCACTGCCTCTTTTGTATGTCTAGATCTGCGTAGGCTACCTGATATAGCCCTGTAGGCAGAGTCCATGGGAAAGAACTGGAAATAAGGGACCCTCAAGGAGTCTCTCTCCCCCAGTGAATCATTGACCACAAAAATTCTCCACCAGACAGTAAATGACATCATAACCACAGTCGCCAGGCCAGCCCACCGGGTGACATCATGAGCCCCAAATAGCTCCGATATCTGTTCATAGTTTAGACCCTGAGCAGGGTGGGTCATGGGTTGCTCTATTTCTGGGATCCTGCCGCAGATTCTTTCCCAGCTGCTTCTTAGATTAACTGTGATTTACCTTGTTTAGTATTATAGAGGCATCAATATCATTTCATAAAAGTAGGCCAGCAAAAAGGAAACAAGTGAAATGCCTCCCCCACCAGAAAATAATATCAACAGCGATGTACTCACAATATTTGGTATTTAATTTTTCCCTTGAGATGGATGTTTAGAAACATATTCCCACATCATATAATTATTTACACATTTAATTTTTTTGTTTTGTTTTTGAGTCACACCCGGCATTGCTCCAGGGTTACTCCTGGCTCTGCACTCAGAAGTCACTCCTGGGGACCATATGGGATTCTGGGATTTGAACCGGGGTCTGTCCTATATTGGCCAGGTGCAAGGCAAATGCCTTACCTCTGGGCGATCAGTCTGGCACCTTTTACACATTTAAATTTTAAAAAAGACTCACATACTACAACACATTTTGTTACCTACAATTAAAAATCTATTTGATCAAGTGCTAACTGTAATTATTAATTCTAAGTTTTAATCATGATGTATTGCCCTAGGAATACCAGTTTTATTCCAGTACTGAATCTTGCATTATTAAGGAGATGAGTATCTGCTGTTTTGATTAAAATTTAGATAGACTAAAATTAACCTAAAAAAACTCCCATACTGTCCAATAGATACAACTATAATAGAATAAGTTCTTAAATCATTGCAATTTTTTTCTAATGTTGGAGCATATTCTCTTTTCTTTGATCACAAAAAAAGAGGGATGGTAGGGAGTTGGTTCCAAAAAACTAGAGAGCATGGTGTGTGTGTGTGTGTGTGTGTGTGTGTGTGTGTGTGTGTGTGTGTGTGTGTGTGTGGACCCTGGATCTAATTCCTTAGCCCTGGGTCTATGTCCTTGTACCTCACCACCAGGAATAAATTTGAGTATAGAGTGGAATGTAGTTCCCAGAAAATACCATATGTGACTCTGAACCAAGAAGAAGAAAAGGAATCATATGACTTTATGAGTATTTAATTCTAAAAATGTCTCTGTTTTCACCATATTATTATAGTTACAGTTAACTATAAATATAAACAGGGATCAATTTCCCCATATTCTAATTACTGGGAATTTTTAGCACCCATTTTCTTTCTCACTAGAGTTCCAGGACATGCTCTTATGGTTCCAAATAGTCCACCAGAGACACAAATGATGTACAAACCTAGGGCTGAAGGGAAATTTGCCATCATCTGTCTCTCCCTCCCCTTTCTGAAGAGACTCTGAGACTGGAGTGAGGAAGCAATCCTTTACAAGTCTGCAGTTATTGGGCCACACAGTATTAAGCCTTCCTATCAGAAGTTGAGGTAGTGAAATGTGGCCTCAATATGTGACTTGACACTCAATCAATCGCCTAGTAGCTCAACTCACTTCCCTTCCTGGACTCTCTCATGTAAATAGTAGTGTCTTGTGAATGTTCACAGGAAATGGATGTTTATAGCTTGTCTCGCCCTCACAGCATCTTTGGCAAGCAGGTCATAGTGACGCCTTCGTTTGACAGGTGAGGAAACTCCATGTATCCACTGAGACAGTGATGATGAAATAGTGTAGAACAATATGGTGGGCTCATACACATTTGCTCAGCCCAGTTCTCTTCTGTGGATTCTAGATTTCCATTGCGCTAGCTGGACATGCATTTGTAGTCAATGATGAAAAGCTAACTTTTCATCAGCCACTTGCCTCTCTCTTTTCCTGGATGGTGAAAAGCTCAAGGTCTTGAAATGAATCTTACTAATTATGTATCTAGAAATCTAATAAAATTATTCATACAGTCCACTCTTTTTTGTGGTTGTCTTCTTTAATGAAAATAAATTATTTAGGCCCTCATCCTTCATGTTTCAAGAAGCACCCCCAGGACATTTGTGAAAGCAAGAAGATCTCTGAAAACAAACCAGAGAGTCTGAATGCCAGTAGGCTAGACATGGAGTAACCTAGAGCTGGAACTCCCTCTACTCTCATTTGGATGGTTTTCAGTTCATTTGTGCATTCCAAATATGAAGGTCAGGCCCTGCAACTTTCTCTCTGTACCCAAGGTTTCCAAGTACTGGGCACCTGGAGTCCCGAACAAAAGTATAAACAGCTCGCAGCCAAGCAGATATTCTGGCCCCTAGTGCCCCAAGAAGCCCCCACTGACCAGACTACTGTATCTCAAGAGAGAGAGGGGCCATGTGCTACCTTGACCAAAGGTCTCTCTGAGAAGATTCAAGATGGGGTACCTGTGCCTTCTTTTCCTGTCAAACTTGAGGGTGTTTCACATTTACTCAAAAAAAAAAAAACCATACCCATGTCATCCCCAATCCCAATGGCTGATTAGGGGTTACCATCTCAGCAAATGCATGTGTAATATAGGTATTTCCCATCATATATGCTATCACTATCTCCTTCTGAATATGATAGTGCCCTACCCACTGTAGAATTACTCCATGTTCTGTATCTCCAGCCCCAGATTAATGAGTCTGAATCAGAGTCATGAATGAAATAATCCAGACTAGGCTGAGGGTGAAACACCTATAGTCTGGCAATCTTCTATGTAGTATCAAGAGCCCCTGCTGCATGCCAGAATTGCCATTTTTATTGAGTACAGGGACCACCCCTAGGTGGGGCAATAAACCCACCTAGGTTTACAAGACTATCTGTTTTGAGGTAAATCCAAATTGTAAACAAGCATACAAAGAAACCTAGGATGATCTTTGCTTTGAGTAAAATAGGGTGTAACCCAACAATCCACCCCCAACCTCATCCATTATGTCTTCCTTACTGTACCTGGAACACTCTTCTCTTCTTCCCCCATCATTGACATGTCTTCTCATTCTGTGTCTCCCAGACCCCACTGCTTATGCAGCATACTCAGACTAGAGAATTGAAGTGATGATAGTTTATACATTGTATTTGACCTTTTGAATCCATCCCCATGACACCAGCAGGCCAGGATCTCTTTCCATTTTTCTCCACAGGCTCAGCCTCCTAGATACAGATTCTTGTGGTCAGAACTCTTATGTGTCGCCCTCTTCTCCTCCAGGCCTCTTTCCCTTGTTCATCAGAGAATAAATCTAATTTTTATTAGTTTATTAGGTAAGATGCTGCCATTCATAGCCAATCTGCTCATGCCCCAAGTAGGGCAGAGGGGATGGGGTCTTTACCATTCCTTCCCTCCCATTGCTGTTGTTGTTGTTGTTATTTTGGATTTTGGGCCACACTTGGTGACTTTCAGGGGTTACTCCAGGCTATGTGCTCAGAAATCACTCCTGGCTCGGGGAACCATATGGGATGCCTAGGATCAAACCAAGGTCCATCCTGGGTCAGTGCATGCAAGGCAAATGCCTTACTGTTGTGCTATCACTCTGGCCCCAGTTGTTACTATTCTTTTGAAGTTCAAGGAACACTTTGGGGTAGTTCTGGGGATCACAACAGTATGTGTTATTAGGATTGCACTCGGTATCACGTGATGGTGTGCAGAGCCAACTCTTGGTCTCAAGCTTTCTACAAACAGGCAGTCTACCATTGAACCACATCATCAGTTCCCCTACAGTTTGCTTATCTTAAACAAAAGGTCTTAGATGACATTTTCCCTAAGCCAAAGGTCTATCTATGATCTTCAACTACAGCATCCTGTTCATCAATTGTAGCTTCAACTTCATCAAGACTTTTCCAAAGCTTGGCAGTAACTGGGGTTCCATAGTGTGAGCTTCAGTGGGCTTACTTCCTGCCCTTCTGATGCTATAAGTTCCCAAGTTTACCATATTCACCATATTCCCAAGTTCCCATATTCACCAGGGCCCCATTAACCATGGCTCCTATGGCTGTTAGAATGCTAATTTATAACCCTAATTTGTTATTAGCCTCTCTTTCTCTGGATGTGCAATAAATAGTTCAAGAGATGAAAATGTGCGATTAAGTCTGTATAGTTATATTTGGAGTTGGAAATTATGTTATCTGCATATGTTAATATGTCAGAAATTAAGATCATAGGTGCATGATCTGGGGCTAAAGCTCATGGATAGAGTGTTTGCCTGAATGTGTAGGATCCTAATTTAATCCCCAACACTGAATAAAGGAAACAAACAAATATATAAATATTTATGTGATGAATTAAACCCTTTGTGCAAGTTTTGGAAGTTATATGTGTATTCACATAAATTGAATGGTATTAAATGTGGTGTATGTGTGAGCTTGCATATGCAGAGGCTGAAAGTGGTATATCATTTGTGAGATATGTATATATGTGTGCTGGGACTAGAATTTTATGCTTGAACACATAAGCATGCTGAACACACATGTGCTATGCTGGGGGTATATTGTAGTGCTTCTGTATGCTACAGCTGGATGCCAGGCAGGGTGTGGGACAGGGAGGAATTTGTATCTGAGTTAAGATTTCTCATGCAAGCTCTTGCCAAGTGGTTTCTCTAAAGCTCAGAATCAGCCCATATGGCCTGGAGTGGAAAATACCATAGTAGGCAGCCAGTTACTGACTCATTTCTAAAGCTTGCATCATGCTGCTGACCACTACAGGCTTCTCATATTACCTGAACGCACCCTACCTTCAGGCTGTTTAAGAATCTCTGCTCCTTCCCTAAATTTGACCTGGGTCATTGAACCTTTTATCACATCTATCTCCTTTACACTCTCCTCTTGGATCTCTGCCCCAAGATGCAGTGTTCTTTGCCATTTCTGAAGTCTATTAAAAATGTCCCTGAATAGAGCATATGCCTCTTATAAGTGAGGCTGCAATTCCTAGGATCTCCTCTCCAAAGTGCTGTCCCCCAATAAGTCCTTTATTATCTCCCAGAGAAGTTCTCTGGGGCTTCTTTAAGTTCCAAGTTTATAACATCCATATCTTTTCTGAAACCCCTTTTTTTCATCCCTGTCGGGACCTCTCATCTACCTATAATCATTTAAATATGGCAGTATCACCTCTGCTGAGATGAATCCACAAAGACTATGTTCAAGTGAGAATCCATGGAAACATCTAATTTTACATAAAATAAGAATTTTATATAACATAACATCATTCCATCAATAGGATTTCAACACCCTAAAGTGTAGGGTTTGAGGGATTAGGCGAGGAATCTTTGATGGAGTCTAAACAAGCAGGATGAGTTGACCCTTGACTTCTGGGTGTAGCAGTCATCTTGCTGCCATATAAAGGTGGTTTCCTATTGGCCTCTATGATGGTTGGCTTTTCCAAGGATGGTACCCTCTACTGTGCTTGTGTCCTATTTACCAAATATTGTCCTGGACTAATCATGCCATCCCCATCATTCCCCCAAGGAATACCTTCTGCTGCTATTGAGTGAAGTAGTACTGAATTTAATTGTAATATGTCAGAATCAAGCATGCTACTGATTATTTAGAGATGTTAAAATATAAAAAAAAACCTGTGGCTTTTATCTATTGACTATAGATATTGCCCTTGCCTGCCTATTAAATATTCTCTCTGGTAATTGTGAAGGGTGTTTTTTTTCAACCCTATACCCACCAACACCCTTCTACAACTCACATGTGCTTTCATTTGGATCCTTGTTCCCAGGGTATCAATTTCTTTTTTTTTTTTTTTTGGTTTTTGGGTCACACCCGGCAGTGCTCAGGGGTTACTCCTGACTCCATGCTCAGAAATTGCTCCTGGCAGGCTTGGGGGACCATATGGGGCACCGGGATTCGAACCGATGACCTTTTGCATGAAAGGCAAACACCTTACCTCCATGCTATCTCCCGGGCCCCAGGGTATCAATTTCTTATGTGCAAATTTATCATCTATTTCTACCTTTTTTCCATATTCTTTTCCATATCTTCCTTCAAATCAATAGTCCATGAGAAAAGCTAGAAGAACACTTCAGAAGACCTTGAATTTACTTCTCTGAGTGTCTCTGTTCCTGAACATCCTCACTTAGAAACTCATTTCTAGATCAGTCCTGATTTTTGTTGACAGTTCATTTACTGTCAGACATTAGGGATTCCCAGTGGATTCATCAGGGCAACCTAGAATAGACTTCGACAGAACCCAAAGCATAATGCCTCGTGGAAGTAAAGCTGCCTCAGGGAAAACGGATGCTACTGCTTATTGGTTGTGCTGCCATGACTTGAAAAATCCTCAGATGGGAAGTTTCTCATCCCTGGAGCAATTTCTGATTCTTAATGCAGTAGACTGTCAGAGCTAAGCTACTGAAGATGTGCCACTTTGCTGGTTTCCACAGGGCCTTACAGATAAGACTCTGACAAAATCCTCAGTCTTTTTTATTAGAGAAGCCCAGGTGCCTATGACAAACCCTTGGGTCAGAAGTGGGAGAATGAGGGAGAGAGAGAGAGATGGATTGGGGACCAGGGGGTGTCAGATTGAGGGCCAAGTAAAAGGAACAGGTGTATGAGGTAAAGTAAAAAGTACAACTGAAAGTAGCCAAAACTCTGTCCAAATCTGGGAGAAAAGCTGTAGCCAAAGGTAGAAACAGTTCAGTCTGATTGATCCTACTACTGTCTGTTCTAACTGCCAACAACTCTCCACCCCCAGTCTTGTGGTGGTTGGGGGGGCCAGCCAGCTAATCACAGTTAGGATCTTACTTAAAGGGACTAGCCCCTAATATGGCTGACTGGTGCTGGATTGTAGGACTAGCTCTCCCTCTTTCTTTTTGTATTTTTGTTTTTAATAGCTATTAGCTATAAGATGTTTGAAGCAGGTAATGTTTTGCTTACAATATAGATTTCTGGTACTCTTTGGACTATAATTTCAATCTTTGTCATGGGCATTGAGGAAAATTAAAAGCACCTCATTATTTTCATCATCATTATTTTACTTGGATAGTGTTCAAATGGTTGACATATTGATACAAAAATGAAAGAAAAATATTTTACTTACATTTCCAAGTGCTTAATCAAATCAAGTTTAGGGCTAAATGGAAGATACTTTGCTTTTGAAGACACTTCTTTTTTCTAAAAAATGAAAACGTTATTCCTTATTTGTGTTTATTTGTAGAATGGTAAAATTACACCCTGAGTGCTTATTTATAGACTGTTATTGTTAATATGAAAAGTGAAAAGAAAAAAAGGAAATGTCAGCTTTTGCCACTAAGGAGTAAAAATGTGACTGAATTCCAAAATTCAAGTTTCTCATTTGCCAGTGCCTACACTGAACAGGTTACACTGAATTTGACCAGTGTTTTCAACTTAGCAATGAAGAAAGTTATTAAAGTTCAAAATAAATAAATAGGGTTTTGTATAGGTAGTTCCAGGTAGGTCACATCCAAAGGGCTGTAGTTTGATGATGTCTTCATATGTACACAGAGTAATTAGGGATGATTGGTTTACCTGAGATACATAATGAAGAAAATCAAAGCTGAGATTAAACAACAGGCAGAGCATTTGCATTGCACATAGCAGACCCTGTTTCTATATCTCATATGATTCCCCCTAGCTTGTCAGGAGTGATTTCTGGGTGTAAAATAAGGAGTAACCCCTGAGCATTGCTGGGTGTAACCCTAAAAATAATTTGGATGAGATAAAGAATATCTTGACCTGGGTGTGTCCTGTAGAAAAGCAAGTACATAAATATGAATTTCTCTTTCATCACTCTACGTGAAAGGCAATGGAGATAAACACTCCAGCATCCCACTTCTTGGGTGAAATCACTCGAGACATATTCTAAAATTTCCCCCAGACAGGGAGGACTGGCCCTTTTTGTGACTAGTATGGATTTCTAGTATTCCCCAGATATTTTTCAGTCCATTTAAGTGGTTCCTTCTCTTAACGTTATTTCCCAAAGTTCTTTTTGTTTGTTTGTTTTTGGTTTTTTATTTTTTGGTATTTGGGCCACAGCCGGTGACACTCAGTGGATACTCCTGACTATGTGCTCAGAAATCGCTCCTGGCTTGGGGGACCATATGGGACACCAGGGGATGGAAATACCGTCTTCCTAGGTCAGGGCGTGCAAGGCAAATGCCCTACCACTTGCAACACTCCTCAGGCCCTGAGTTCTTGAGCAATAATTTTCTCTTTGTGTGTATGTATAGATGTATGTATGTATGTATGTATGTATGTATGTATGTATGTATGTATGTATGTATGTAGTCCACGTATACCTGGCAGTTCCCTAGGTTTACTCCTGGCTCTGAGTTCAGAAATCACTCTTGGCAGTGCTCAGAGAACCAATGTGATGCTGGGGATTAAAATCAGATTGGCTGTGCAAGGCAAACACTTTACCAATTATACTATCTTTCTGACACCTTAACAAGAATTCTTATCTCAGAGAGTGCTCCTGGGAAAACACAAACACCTGAATAAAGACCAGAGACACATGGCCTGGATAGCAGAACAGATGCAAAGCAGTGGCTTTGCTCTCAGTGTGTAGAGGTATGGGTTCCCAGGTACAAACTGCCTGCTTGTGTGAAGCAAGTGCCACAGGCTATATGCATTCATTTATGGATGTGGATGGATGTCCATGGATATCTACATGCTAGCTCAAAAATTTAAAAATAGAAAGAGAAAAGTAAACAACGTTTTATGTAAATATTGGGCAACTGGGATGTTTTTATTTTGCTTCTAGTAAGTTCATAGTTTCTGTAACATTGCTACACTTCCCATCTATGGAAGGTGGGAGTAGAGGTGGAGTGAAATGGGGCTATGTTTATACGAGAAATTTTAGATAGCCCTTCTACTTTCCTTCTACTCCCCAACATAGGGAGGAAGATTGACTAAAGAGAAAGGTATTCTTATAATTTTGGAAGAGCAGGTGGCAGCTGGGTTTTTTGAATAACAGAGAATTCACTTTAAGACACTAAATCATCGAAGGGTTACCTCTAGAGAGAAAAACCGAAGGGACCACAGCTGCAATAGCTCAGTTGAAGACAGAAACCAGAGGTTTATAATCCACTTCCATTTATGAGAAATTCAAATCATTGAACCCTTCTAAAATGGAGTCAAATACCATAGGGTGTCCATGAGTCTCAACTAAGCCCGGAAGCCAGTAGTGAGCTCCAGTTTTTAGAACCATACAGACATGAATTCAAATCTTGACTCTGCCATTTCAGCAGTTCAAGGGAAAGAAATTCACTCCTCTGACTTTCTGCTAGATAATCTGTAAAAAGCTCTCTTTTCGTGCTTCATCTAAGTATAGGGAGAAGAATAAAAAGGGATGTAATAGGTCAGGGGCCTAGAATGTACTGGTAATGTAGGGGAGTGGTATAGCTATATATTCAAAGCAAAGAATCAAGACCATTGAAATTATGAGATCCAAGCTACAACTGCCAGATTTTAAAATGTACCTGTCAAGGTGGTGGGCTGGTGGTGGGAGAAAATATGGAAACACTGGAGCTGATACTAGTGGTCTGAGTGGTGCTAAAACATATGCCTAAAACTCAAATATTAATAATTTTGTAAATAATGATTCATTGAATGAATGAATTAATAATAAAATAACTTGCAAACTACAAAGTCAGTTACTTTCTATTAGAATGCACTGTGGGGTTGAAGAGATAGCATGAAGGTAAAAGCATTTATTTTGCATGCAGAAGGTCAGTGGTTCAAATCCCAGCATCCTATATGATTCCCCAAACCTGCCAGGAATGATTTCCGAGCATAGAACCAGGAGTAACCCCTGAGCGCTGCTGGGTGTGACCAAAAAAACAAACAAAAAGAATGCACTTATACTGTACCTTTTTTCTTTGGAAAGTCAGGGAGAATAAAGCAATGACAGATAGAGATATGGAAATGAAAGTTGGAGCCACGGAGAATTTTGTTTAAGGTAAACCAACACATAACTTTTAAGAGTATCAACTGTTAAAATCAAATCTCTTTCTGCAACAAAAGATGCATCATAAAGATGACAGATGGGATGAATATGTTGTAATACACAAAAATCTTTATTATGTATTGAAAGGAAATATGTAAATCACACGACAAAAAGATGAACATGTAAAATTAAGCAATCCAAATAAATAATAAATCATTAAAAGATGCTTAAGTTTCACCTCAATATGTTAATCAATTTTGTCTCTTGAATAAATTCTTACAAAAAAGATGCTTAAGTTCATTAAAAGTCAGGGAAATAAAAATTAATGCAAGTACCTAACATATCTAAAACAAGCAGTAATTTCTATTACTGGTGGCCACATATGAAAATAATGCATTATACATAGCTGGGTGAGATGAACATTGTCATAGAAGAGTTCAAAGCAATGTGAAAACGTTAACATTTACATTTTTTTGGATCAGACTTGGCAATGCACAGGTGTTATTCCTGTCTCTCTTATCTCAGGAATTAATCTGGACAGCGCGAAAAGGACAATAGAGGATGCAGGAGATCTAACCTGGGTCAGCAGTGTATAAGACAAGCTGTACAATCTCTCCAGGCCTAACTTTAACTCTTTAATGTACTTTATGTACTTTAATGTACTCTTTAAAGAGTACTTGAACGTACTCTTTAATGCCTTGCATGCAGAAGGACGGTGGTTCGAATCCCAGTATCCCATATGGTACCCTATGCCTGCCAGGGGCGATTTCTGAGCATAGAGCCAAGAGTAACCCCTAACCGCTGCCTGGTGTGACCCATAAACAAACAACCAAAAAAAAAAAAAAAGAAGTGTGATTTACAAAGGTATTCATAGTTGAGTTTTAGACAATACAAAGCTACAAAGCTTCAGCACCAATCCCACCACCAGTGTCAACCTCCCTCCACCAATAATCTTAAATCCATTCCATTACCCTCCTGAACCCCCTTCCCCATGACCTCACTCCCTCTCCAGTTTACTCTCCTAATAGGTACCTTTTTAGATTTGTTGTTGTCTCTGTGGTTTGGATCTTTATTTTTGTCCTCCTTTAACACCCTAATGGACCTGAATTCCCTTGACCCCAGTCCTTGTGTATTTAACATCTTTCTTCTTCTTACACTATTTCTTTGCTTCTCCTCACTATATTCTAGACTAGAGGACGGATGTTCTAGGCAACCCCTATTTAAAACCAGTGGATTCCCTCATTGCATCTTAAATACCACATATAACTCATTATCCTGTATTTACCCTTCTTCTGGCTTACTTCATTTAACATTACAGCTCCCAGTTTCATCCACATTTCAGAGACTTGCATGGTTGTTGTATTATTTCTTACAGCTATGTAAATTTCCATTGTATATATGTACCATGTCTTATGATCCACTCATCTGTGAATCCACTCTTCAGCTGTGATGAATGTACTTTTGAGTGAATGTTTTTCTGTCCTGGGGTATTATTATTTCCCTGTGAACACATTGTTCTGATAATTTTTAGTTAAAAATTATGTCTAATAAGTGGATGGGGACACTTAACAGAAACAAAAGTGAAAAATAAAGCTTGATCTTTATAACAATTGAAATCAATAAATTATCTTCTGGAATTTATTTTAGACTAGTTACATTGGTGGATTGCCTGAGGTTAATTCTTTTCCATTTTTAGTATCACTGTGAAACTTCAGCATTCAGTCATCACCTAGAAATCATGAGGGTACCATATATAAGTTCCAGGATGGTTGAATATTCTTCCCATTTTATAGAATTACTCTAAATAATTTATATTATATATGGAAATATATAATAAATAGGTTTTCTACTGAAAATTGTGAAGTACAGAAGAGAAATGACAATAGTCAGTCATAATTTCATTAACTATTGAGTATACTGCAAATAATGATGCTTTTCTTTCCAGATATATTTTGTAGTTGAAATCCTTTGGCATAAACATAGTGTATTATTCTTTAAAATATTTTTCTGAATGCTGTAAAACTGATTTCTTTAATCTCTTATAAAAGAAAGAATGCATTTCTAAAATGATAGATAACATTCCTCCTAATTAAGCCAAAGGTTTCAAGTGACTAAAATACCTCATTTCCCAAACCTTTTAGAAATGCAAAGTTTAGCATTAAGACTGTATTTATTTACAGACTGATTTAATTCATAGTCATATCAATTTCATACCTGCAAGTAAATACTGGAAACTTCAAATGAATTTAGTAGCCTTGGTTTGATGTTGTAGGCAATTCTCAAGTCCATTGTTTTGCTTGGATTCACCAATTAGCAAACTAATCTAGCAATCCCATCTAGGAAATAACATTAAAAGACTTGTTAAGAGATTAGATAAGAGAATAAAGAATGTACCTATTCTTCTGATGCTAAACAATGAGTAGATGGTTGCACCTTTATGAACACAGGAGGATTAAGACCCCATAAAAACTCTAGTTTGAAACATTCTGTCCTGGAGATACCTATGGCATATCCATTAGACATATGGTTCTTAGGATTCCCAGGAGAAGATTTGTGCATTTGGAAGCAAACAACTGTTATTTAAAGACACTAGCAAGTATGAAGTTACCAGTGTAACAGAGACTCTAAAATATTTCAAAACTCAACTAAGTTCTCAGATATTTCCAAATAAAATACCCACCTCCTTGAGAATTTTAAAAATAAATGATGTGAAGGAATTTCCTCTATGGGGCTTGGATTCACTAGTCATTTTTGGCTACTGGAGTGATATTACTGGCCCTAGGCCGTGGCTGGTTCATGCCACACAAATCTGACTTGGAAAATTTGTCTACTCCCACAAATCACCATTCTAGGCCGGCTTATGTTGTTAAATTTTATTGTTGTTATGTTATGTTATGTTATGTTATGTTATGTTATGTTATGTTATGTTATGTTATGTTATGTTATGTTATGTTATGTTATGTTATGTTATGTTATGTTATGTTATGTTATGTTATGTTATGTTATGTTATGTTATGTTATGTTATGTTATGTTGTTATAACTTTCTTCCTCTTCTTTCTCTCTACTCCATCTCTTCCAGGAGACAATGGACTTTGGTCTTCAGTTCTAAAAGGCTTTAAGAATTTTATGAGAAATTTTATGAGATTTGTTTCTCCCTTCTCTTATGCTACAGTTTTAGTAATATTAGTCACAAGTGTATAAAAAAGATATAAAGGAACATCCTGTCAAATTTAACATGGGGGTGGGGTTGGTGGAATGTTCTCACTAACTAGAACATATAGGGGCTGATGAGGCCAAGTACATTGGACATAGAATTGATCATGACCCAGTGTCCAGCAGGATGGGGCCATAGCACATGGAGAAAAGAAATATTGCATCTTTCTCAGATCAAGCATAGCTACAGGAAAATAAAAAGCTTCCTTTCTTGTCTTCACATTTAAATTTGTCTCCAGAACAGAAGTTATCCCCTAAATAGGCATCAGCCTAGTTGATTTTTCCAATCAGATTGTCATTTACCTCACTTAAAATTTTAGGGGCCGGGCGGTGGCGCTACAGGTAAGGTGCCTGCCTTACCGCGCTAGCCTTGGATGGACCATGGTTCGATCCCCCGGTTCCCATATGGTCCCCCGTGCCTGCCAGGAGCGACTTCTGAGCGCATAGCCAGGAGTAACCCCTGAGCGTCACTGGGTGTGGCCCAAAAACAAAAAAAAAAAAAAAAAAAAAAAAAAAATTTTAAATGGAATGCTTGACAATATGGAATTTATTTTAAAAATGAAAAAAAATAACCCCTATGACCCAGCAATATTACTGAATCATATTATTCCAACTTAATTATTTGAATAATATGAAAACACTAATTCAAAAAGATGTCCATACCTCCTTATTCACAGTAGCATTTCTCAGAGCTGGATACAGCCTATCTATCAACAGATGAGTGAATAAAGAAGTGATAGCATATATATTCAGTGGAGTACCCACTTTTTTGCCTTTTAAAGCAACACAAATTAAACCAACTGATCATTTTTAGTTGAAATATATAAGAAAGTATAGTTGGCTGCATAGATTCTCGCATATAAATGACCAGAGTAAGAAAAATACTTTAAAAATAAAATTCACTCTAAATTATATGGGTAGAATGGTATGGTATTAAGCAGAGTAAAAGGGAATGGGGGAAAGATAGAGGAAGTAAATAGAACATGTTTACTAGAACACTGGTGATACATGTATACATGTGTATACATGCCTATACTTATAGAGAGATATGAATTTGTGTGACAAAGATCTAAATCCATTGCTAATCAATTGGGTTTTACTTAAATATAATATTATCGATGGTTTTGTTTATCCAAAACTGAACCTGCTTAAGTCTTCCTAATTTCTCCTAATAATATATCATAGTTTATCAAATTGAATCAGAAGAAAAGGCAGTCAATTCTCTCCTCCATCATACATAGCCAATTTATCATTGTGCCTCTAAAGCATTTTATGTGGACATTGCCTGCTCTTCATGTCCACCTGGCAACTCCTCAGTCCAAACTTCCAGCAATCCTGGTGTGGCTCTCTTTGCTTAAAAATCTCATCACCTTCACCCCCACCTCAATTTCTCCTATCCCATAGCTACCCAGTCTTTCTAATTTATTAATCCTATCCTCAAGAATATCTCTCATATCAGGGCCCTCCTATTCCCTCAGGATAAATTCAAGCTTTCTGACTACCCAAAGGCACAGACCACTGCAAATGTCCTTCGCCCAACATTTTATTTTATTTTATTTATTTTATTTTATTTTATTTTATTTTTTTTTTTTTGGTTTTTGGGTCACACCCGGCAGTGCTCAGGGGTTACTCCTGGCTCCATGCTCAGAAATTGCTCCTGGCAGGCACGGGAGACCATATGGGGCACCGGGATTCGAACCGATGACCTTTTGCATGAAAGGCAAAAGCATTACCTCCATGCTATCTCCCGGGCCCTCCCAACATTTTATTTTTAAAATCTTAGTGTATCTCCCATAAAGCTCATTTCCATTCCTTGTCTCTGTATTTATTTATGAATATATTCTAGTGTTCTTTCCTGATATCTGATTTCTGGGGCCGGGCGGTGGCGCTGGAGATAAGGTGCCTGCGCTAACCTAGGACGGACCAACGTTCGATCCCCCGGTTCCCCATATGGTCCCCCGTGCCTGCCAGGAGCGACTTCTGAGCGAATAGTCAGGAGTAACCCCTGAGCGTCACCGGGTGTGGCCCCCCTAAAAAAAAACCTAAACTGATATCTGATTTCTGGGTACAGTTATCTGCCTGTCCTTCCCTGATTCCCTCCTCATATCTGTATCGTCTCATTATATTAAGATGCCTTTTCCCCTGTTATCCACGGATAACTATCCCTTTTACACTATTCTTTGTTCTTTAATAGTGGTTCCCCACCTCATAATTTTTATGTTTTTTGAAGTCAGGACCTAAATTGACTGGACCTCGTGCTTCAGTATCTAACATAGAAGGGACATGGACAAAGGTTCAAGGAGTGAGAAAATGGGTGAATTCACGGACGCCCTTATGTATACACCAGTAAAAATCCCTGTAGGAAATACAAAACAAAGGAGAACAGCAGATTTCATCAGTGGGAGACAGTTAATTGAATTACAAGGAAGATATTAATTTATCAGGGACTCTACTACAGTAGATCTTTGATTACAGCTGATGAGCGGATTTTAAAACAATTTTACTGGATATTTTTGGATGAAACAGGATAAAAACAGACTTTAGGTATGATATGCTACCCAGAAAGAGTATTAGAGACAATTTGTGGAATTCAGTCATTTTTTTTTCTTGCTTATGTGAAACTGTCATTCCCACCTTTAGGTCTCCCAAAGGTAATAATGGACCTATTTTGAGGAATTTTTCTTTAGTGAGCTAATTTAATATTCCTCCTAATTTCCTCTAATGTTAATGAGGTGGTTTTCTTACTCTACCATATATTTTCCCCCAAAGAAATAGCAGGATGGGGCTGGACCAATCCTGAACCAAAATGGCCTCCAAGAGAAACATTCAATTTCCTCTCATTTTGTTATGTATTTCTACCTCTTTAAATAAGATCCTGAGCTCTGCATCCTGACTGCCAAACCCCAAACACTTGCTATATCGTTTGCACATATGGCCAAGCTGGAAAAACCATGGCTGAACTATTTCTGGACTTCAATAGGGAACAAAGAGAATTGCAGAGAATCTAAAATGACAGACACAGATGGAAATGACAAGGTTCCATAAGTCCTACTGCTCTCTCGGGGTTAAAATGAAAATGAGAAACTAGCACTGGTGTCCTAGAAACTTCAATTCAGTCTCTTTGGAGGAAAGTTTGGTCTGTTCTCTTTATTTTTTCCTAATACATTTCTGGATCTTTTTTTTTTCCACATGCCAACAGAGTAATAGTGTTCATTCATTTATCTATTCAATGTATTAATTTCCCAACTAGTGCCACTTGTCCTGGGTGCTTGAAATATATTAGTGAACAAAGAAGATCCCAGTCATGGGAAGAAGGAAATGGCAGATAATTAGCTTATCTAATAAATAAGGTAATTATGCATACTACTACAATGTGAGAATTGTAATGGTTAAAAAAATCAATTATATAGATGATCAGGGATATATCTCAAAAGACTAAAGCATATACCTATCAAGCTGAGATTATAAATTTGATCTCTGGCACTTTATTTTAAGTTTAAGCAAAATGTTAATTTATAAAAATAATATATTTATTTAAGATCTTTGGCACATTAAAAAGCCCTCCAAATATTACTGTGTTGGTCCCAGCACCTCTGGTTCTGAGTAGCAACAGAATGCTAAAGAATTGAATCCTTCACAATCATATATGTAATCAAAATGTTTAAATAAAAAAATAAATAAAAAACAAACAAAAAAACTAAAGGGAAACTAAATAAACAAAAGAAAGGCTGGGACCAGGGGCCAACTAGTCTCAGATGCATTGGGGGAGAAATAAATAAGAACAAGCCTAAAATACTAGAATCAAGGGACCTAAAATTTAACAATCTAAACTTAAAGGGGCCTGTTATGCTGGCAGGGGGTAAAGGTGGTGGTATAGGTTGCACTCTGGGTCCATATGTGGAGGGAGGTTGACACTGGTGGTGGGAAGAACCCTGAATCATTATAAATCTGAAATTCAACTATGAAGGACTTTGTAGATCACAATTGTTTCAATAAAAAATAAAATTTCATCTGAAAAAAAAAAAAGAATTGAATCCTTCATGCCCAATAACTGCTTGGGGAGGCACCTGCAAAAAAAAGATAAAATAAAATAACAATTATAATAATAATAATAAAATAGACAGTTAATTTAAGTTAAGAAACAAATGGGGAAAGAGAAACAAGATTTTCATAAGAATTTAAATATGTTGGGTCTGCAGAGATAGCACAGCAGTAGGGCGTTTGCCTTGCACACAGCTGACCTGGGACGAATCCAGGTTTGACTCTTGGCGTCCATATGATCTCCTGAGCCTGCCAGGAGCAATTTCTGAGTGCAGAGCTAGGAGTAAAGCCTGAGCACCATCATGTATGGCCTCCAAACCAAAAACAAACATGTTATTTTTTTTTCATTTAAAATTATCTTAATCTATTTTTCTAAACTAGTAGCAAAATTCCAATTAAAAAAATGTTCCATATATCAGGTCTGGAGAAATAGCATGGAGGTAAGGCGTTTGCTTTTCATGCAGAAAGGCATGAATTTTTTTGTTGTTGTTTGTTTTGTTCTTGTTTTTGATTTTTTGGGTCATACCTGGCAGCACTCAGGGGTTACTCCTGGCTCTATGCTCAGAAATCGCTCCTGGCAGGCTTGGGGGACCATATGGGATGCTGGGATTAGAACCACCATCCTTCTGCATGCAAGGCAAACTCTTCACCTCTCTGCTATCTCTCTGACCCCAATCCTCAGTTTTCTTGACGAAGCTTTTTATTTCCTGAGATGTTGGTAAACTTTGGTGTGAGCACTTTGTTTATATATTCCTATATTGAAAATCACCCCCAATTTATGTTTTATTGACTCCAAATATATCTTAAAATATCTGAATACAAAAGATACTCTTTTGCTGTATGTGGCATGTGGTATCTTTTGCATACACTGGGATATCTGGAAGATCGATGTGCTCTCAAATATGTGTATGGCAGTTATGATTAATTGACTGTCAATTGGAGCTTCTTTGTGTGTTTGTTGGACTTCCTCACATGTCTGAGTTCTAAAAATGGACATTTCCAAAAAAATTACAAGAAGAAAACAGATAAATTGCCTTAAAGAGCAGAACAAGAGCCAGCATGTGTTTCATGAGCACTGGAATAGTGCTCTTGCCTCATTTCCCTTGAAGTGAAGGCATTTGACCTTGTGGAAGTCAGCCCTTATCCGGCTTTCTCATATCACTTAACTTTGGCCATTTTTGTCCAGCTTGTGACCCCTCCATTCCAGTTCTATCATATTAGCTGTAGCTGGACCGATGGCACTGCCTGTTTCTCACTCCTTTCCTGGAATATCCAATAATTCTTCCAGGTGACAGAGATATGAAGCCAAAAGACCAAGAACATGAAGCTCAGGAGGATTAAGGCTGAGATCCAATGGTGGTTTAGGGTGCCTATAAATAGTCACAAATATATCCCAAGCCCATAGCAGTCTTTTCTTCCCCAACATTCATAGCAATATCATGACTCAGGAATAAGCTCAAGAGAGTGGGGCCAGAGAGATAACATGGAGGTAAGGCATTTGCCTTCCATGCAGAATGTCCGTGGTTCGAATACCGGCATCCCATATGGTCCCCAGAGTCTGCCAGGAGAGATTTCTGAGCATAGAGCCAGAAGTAACCCCTGAGTGCTGCCGGGTGTGACCCAAAAACCAAAATAAAGTGCATGAGAATCTCAAGTCAGCTCAGATGTCTCAACCCATTGTCATCCCAAAAGAGAGCTTCTTCTTCCCAATATGTGGAATGGCTTTGCCTAGATTTGCTGTAATGGTCAAAATACTGGAAAATATGAACTCTGAAGAATTATCAGCCAAACCTCAGACCCAAGGTTGAGTCATAAACAGAAACAGCAACAGAAAAGGAGGAGAAATAAAAATCTCATCGTGAATTGAGTCAGTGATGGGAAAGGGAGGAACATAATAGGGCCCACTCTGTGCCTAAATGTATGTTTTTTTTTATCCCAGTCTGATTTTGTTATTCTCCCTAGACCCATACTGTAGATAACTAATTTCTAACAATAATTGGGCTTCTGGTATTAATGATGAATTGTGACTTTGTGCGATTGTACGTAATTACTATTTTATGGGCTCATTCATTCATTCCCACTTATGAAATATCTTATAAGTGATATGCGTAATTTCCCTTTGGCCTTTATGGATCTAATAATAAAGATAATGAAGTCCTCTGTC
The DNA here is from genome assembly GCA_004027635.1 of Crocidura indochinensis. Lineage (NCBI taxonomy): Eukaryota > Metazoa > Chordata > Mammalia > Eulipotyphla > Soricidae > Crocidura > Crocidura indochinensis. The sequence continues at coordinate 31,833 of PVKC010002328.1, forward strand.
CTCCCAAGTTTTTATGCTGAGGGAGAAAAGAAATAAAAAAAATTATCTCAAATATTTAGAATTCTAAGTATATATAAGTATATATGTTTTGTGTTACATTGGGACAGGTAACAGTGTACCAAGGAGAGGGTAGTCTTTGGATGAGATGGCTTCAAAAGACTTTCTCTGATGGTGACAGCAGAGTCCAGCTATTAATTGAGCAACTGACATTTAGCAGTTTAACACTGATATTGGAAACTTAATAAGTTAGTAAGAAATAAGGAGTCAAGAATGGTTTTTTATTTTAAGCTTTTTTTTTTGGTTATTGGATCACACTCGGTGGTGCCCAGGAGTTACTCCTGGCTTGCATTCATAAATCACTTTTGGCAGGTACCAGAAACCATATGGGATGCTGTGATTCAAATCACCATCCATACTGAATAGGCTGTGTGCATGGCAAATGCCATACCACCATGCTATCTTTCTGGCCATAGGAGTCAAGAATAGTTAAAAGTAATGATGAATTAGAGAACCTATGGGTGGGAAGAAAAACAGAAATTTAGAGTCAAGAGAGAGAAGAACAAGCCATGTGGCAAAAGGTCTGGTAAAATGCAAGACAGCGGTATTCTGTCCAGTTGTTTAAGCTATTGTGAATTAGTTGCTTCCTTACCCTCAATTATTTATCCCAAATATTTACCCTAAAATAGACATATTACTTAAAAACAAAATTTAGATCAATATTCTTAATGAACTTCGTTGCAAAGATCTTCAACAAGATGATCCCAACAAGATATCAAAAAGATTATAAAACTGTTTCTGTACCGATGGTGAGATGAAATCAAAAGACACTCCATCCTAATCTGTGCAAGAACCAAGATCTCTAATCACAGAAGACTGACTACAACAACAACAACTAAGCAGAATTTGTACTGGGTCCACAAAGAAAGACTTTATGCTAGTCTTCATCCTAGGACCTGTGCAAAAAACCAACATCTTTTACTACAGAAGACTGACTTATTTTTAATAATATCTTTATTAAACACCAACTTTACAAGCATGGTTGTAGTTGGGTTTCAGTCATAAAAAGAACACCCCCCATCACCAGTGCAACATTCCCACCACCAGTGCCCCCATCTCCCTCCTCCCCTTGCCCCTGCCTATATTCGATACAGACATTCTATTTCCTCACTCACTTCCATTATCATGAAAGTTGTTAGTGTAGTTATTTCTCTAAATGCACCCACCACTATTTGTGGTAAGTTTCATATTGTGTGTCGGTCCTTCTAGTCCTCAACTCTATTGTCTTTAGGTATTATAATTTACAATAACACCTTTTATTTTTCTTAAAACCCATAGATGAGCAAGACTAGTCTGTGTCATTCTCCCTTAACTTATTTCACTCAGCATACTAGTTTGGGGCCGGTGAGTGGCACTAGAGGTAAGGTGTCTACCTTGCAAGTGCTAGCCAAGGAAGGACTGTGGTTCGATCCCCCGATGTCCCATATGGTCCCCCCAAGCCAGGGGCGATTTCTGAGCGCTTAGCCAGGAGTAACCCCTGAGCATCAATGTGGTGTGGCCTGAAAACCAAAAAAAAAAAAGCATAATAGTTTACAAGGCCACCCATGTATAGGGCAATTTCATGATTTCATTTTATCTGACAGCTGCATAATATTCCATTGTGTGTATGTACTGCAGCTTCTTTAGCCATTCATCTGTCAAAGGACATTTGGGTTCATAGGTTTTGATTATTGTAAATAGTGCTGCAATGAGTCGAGGTGTGCAGAAGGAATCTTTGTGGTGTATTTGTGTTTCTAGGGTTTACTCTAGAAACAAATTCCAGTTTTTTGAGGAATCTCCATATTGTTTTTCATAAAGGCTGAACTAGACAGCATTGCCAGCAACAGTGAATGAGAGCCCCTTTCTTTCCACATACCCACCAGCACTAATTGTTCTTTGTGATGTGTGCCAGTCTCTGTGGCGTGACATGGCACCTCATTGTTGTTTTGTCTTGCATCTCCCTGATGATTAGTGACATGGAGCATTTTTCATGTGTCTTTTGGCCATTTGTATTTCTTTTTTTAATTTTTTTTATTTACTTAAACATCTTGATTATAGATATAATTGTGATTAGGTTTCAGTCATGTAAAGAACACCCCCCATCACCAGTGCAACATTCCCAAAACCATTGTCCCAAATCTCCCTCCATCCCATCCCACCCACACCTGTACTCTAAACAGGCTTTCCAGGTTCCTCATTCAATCACATGATTATGGTAGTTCTCAGTGTAGCTATTTCTATAACTTCAGTCGCTACTCTTTGTGGTGAGCTTCATGAAGTGAGCTGGAAGTTCCAGTCCCCATCTCATTGTCTTGGAGGATTGTTGCAAAGAAGACTATTATTTTTTCTTAAAACCCATAGATGAGTGAAACTATTCTGCTTATCTCTCTCTCCCTCTGACTAATTTCACTCAGGATAATGGACTCCATGTACATTCATGTATAGGAAAATTTCATGAATTCATCTCTCCTGACGGCTGCATAATATTCCATTGTGTATATGTACCACCGTTTCTTTAGTCATTCGTCTGTTGAAGGGCATCTTGGTTGTTTCCAGAGTCTGGCTATTGTGAATAGTGCTGCAATAAATACAGGTGTGAGGAAGGGATTTTTGTACTGCATTCTTGTGTTCCTAGGGTATATCCCTAGGAGTGGAATAACTGGGTCGAATGGGAGCTCAATTTCCAGTTTTTGGAGGAATCTCTATATCGCTTTCCATAGGGGTTGGAATAGATGGCATTCCCACCAGCAGTGGATAAGAGTTCCTTTCTCTCCACATCCCCCCAGCACTGATTATGCTCATTATTTGTGATGTGTGCCAATCTCTGTGGTGTGAGATGGTATCTCATCGTTGTTTTGATTTGCATCTCCCTGATGATCAGTGACAAGGAGCATTTTTTCATGTGCCTTTTGGCTATTTGTATTTCTTTTTTTATCAAAGTGTCTGTTCATTTCTTCTCCCAATTTTTTGATGGAATTAGATGTTTTTTTTCTTGTAAAGTTCTGTCAGTGCTCTGCATATTTTGAATATTAGCCCCTTATCTGATGAGTGTTGGGTGAATAGTTTCTCCCACTCAGTGGGTGACCCTTGTTTCCTGGGCACTGGAAATTAAACACCCTGCTACTGAGCAACCAGTGGGTGCGAGATGAAATCAAAAAGGAAATCAAAACTTTCCTGGAAACAAATGATAATGAAGACACAAACTGCCAGAATCTATGGGACACAGCAAAACCGGTCCTGAGAGGAAAATTTATAGTTCTACAAGCACACATCAGGAAGGAAGAAGGGGCAAACCTGAATAACCTAACAATGCAGCTCAAAAAACTAGAAAATGACCAACAAAAGGAACAAAAATAGGGAGACAGAAGAAAATAACAAAGCTGAAAGCAGAACTCAACGAAGTGGAAAACTGATAAACAATCCGAAAGATAAATGAAAGCAGAAGTTGGTTCTTGAAAAAATAAAAAAAAGATTGATAGACCACTGGCAAAACTCACAAAGAAAGAGAGAAAAACATCTGATAACCCGTATTAAAAATGAAAAGGGGAGATCACGGCTGATATTGCAGAGATCCAAAGGGTAATCAGAGACTACTTTGAGAAACTTTATGCTACTAAACATGAGAACCTAGAGGAAATGGAAAAATTCTTGGACACTTGGACCTTCCACATTTAAATAAGGAGGATGTAGAATATCTAAACACCTCCATTACCACTGAGGAAATCGAAACTATAATTAAACATTTGCCCAAAAAGAAAAGCCCAGACCCAGATGGATTTCCTAATGAATTTTTTCAAATCTTTCAAGAGGAGCTACTACCAATCCTAGCCAGGCTCTTCCATGAAATTGAAAAAGCGGGAACACTCCCAAACAGCTTTTATGAAGCCAATATCACCTTGATACCAAAACCAGACAGAGATGCTGCCAAAAAAGAAAATTACAGACCAATATCCCTGATGAATGCTTATCCAAAGATCTTCAACAAAATCCTAGCAAATAGAATCCAATGCATCATCAAGAAGATCATACACTACGACCAAGTAGGTTTCATCCCAGGAATGCAAGGATGGTTTAACATCTGTAAATCTATCAATATCATACACAACATCAACAAGAAGAAAAATAAAAATCACATGATCATATCAATAGATAAATAGAAAGCATTTGATAAGGTCCAACACCCATTCTTGATTAAAACTCTCAGCAAGATGGGAATGGAAGGAACCTTTCTCAATATAGTTGAAGCCATCTACCACAAGCCAACGGCAAATATTATTCTCAATGGAGAGAAATTAAAGGCCTTTCCTCTAAATTCTGGTACAAGACAAGGCCGTCCACTCTCACCACTCCTCTTCAACATAGTACTGGAAGTGCTTGCTATAGCAATCAGGCAAGAAAAAGATATCAAGGGAATCCAGATAGGAAAGGAAGAAGTCAAGCTCTCACTGTTTGCAGATGACATGATACTCTACTTAGAAAACCCTAAAGACTCTACCAAAAAACCTCTAGAAACAATAGACTCATACAGCAAGGTGGAGTGTTACAAAATCAACACACAGAAATTAATAATGATGGGGAAGAGAAGGAAGTCAAGAAGGCAATCCCATTCGCATTAGTGCCACACAAACTCAAATACTTGGAGTCAACTTGACCAAAGATGTGAAGGACCTATACAAAGAAAACTATAAAGTCCTGCTCCAAGAAATAAGAGAGGGCACACAGAAATGGAAACATATACCTTGTTCATGGATTGGCAAGATTAACATCATTAAAATGGCAATACTCCCCAAAGCATTGTACAGATTTAATGCAATCCCTCTAAAGATACCCATGACATTCTTCAAAGAAGTGGATCAAACACTTATGAAGTTCATCTGGAACAATAAACACCCTAGAATAGCTAAAGCACTCCTAGGGAAAAGGACTATGGGAGGCATTACTCTCCCCAACTTTAAACTGTACTACAAAGCAATAGGTATCAAAACAGCATGGTATTGGAACAAAGACAGACCCTCAGATCAGTGGAATAGGCTTGAATTCTCAGACAATGCTCCCCAGATATAAAATTACCTAATTTTTGACAAAAGAGCTAGAAATTCTAAGTGGAGCAGGGAAAACCTCTTCAACAAGTGGTGCTGGCAGAACTAGTTAGCCATTTACAAAAAAGCGAGCATAGACCCCCCCAGTTACCATAATGGACGAAGGTAAAATCCAGATGCATTAAAGACCTTGATATCAAACCTGATACCATAAGGTACATAGAACAACACGTCAGTAAAACACTCCATGACATTGAGACTAAAGTCATCTTCAAGGAGGAAACTGCTCTTTCCAAACAAGTGGAAGCAGAGATCAACAGATGGGAATACATTAAACTGAGAAGCCATTTGTATTTCTTCTTTGAGGAAGTGTCTGTTCATTTTAGAAGACAGACTTTGACAACTGAGACTGAGCAGAACTTTTTCTCGGACAATAAAGAGAGATTTTGGGGTTGGATAGCCAACATGCCCAGAGCCTATACTCAGTTTTTGACAGCATGCTTCATGGGTGGAGACATATGTCCAGTGGTCGGCAACCTGCGGCTCGTGAGTCACATGTGCCTCTTTCCACTTTTAATTTGACTATTCTGTGTGCTGTGCGGCTGCTCCAGGAGTCAGGACTCTGCTCCTAGCCTCTGTCAGTGCATGTCCTGTGTGGCTCTCAAAATAAATTTCAATCGTAGTTTTGGCGAGATTTGGCTCAGTTGAAAAAAGAGGTTGCCGACCACTGCCAACAGACCAAACATAGATTGTTTACCATTGACACGGAAACATGAACCCTGGAAAAGCAAACAGTGTGACTGAAAAGCTCTGAACACTCAACATGTGCAATATTCTCCACCTCCAACTATGCAACAAGACATGACTTTCCAGTGCACTTGATACATTCATGAAGACAGTCAAAAACAAAGCTGGAGCACCATTCAAGGATCCATACATTTAGAAAAATAGAACTTATATAGAAGGATACCAGGTGGAAGAAATACATTTTCTTTAATGGTTGAGAAAGATGACTGAAGACAAATTACCACTGTCCCACCACACACCACACTCATAGGATTAGGACAAAGTGGTTTCTTCCTGAAGGACAAAGAAATTGTCTGAAATTGGGTGGACAAGGAGCTAGTAAAAATTCGACGAGGAAGTATCTTTTATTAACATTTTGGTACCAGCTATAAAGAGAGTGTCAGCTATAAAATAAACATTCTCAATTTAACACGTCTTTTTGATAGAACATATCAATATATTAAGTCAAAGATATAAATTCTATATTATGGTGTACTTTAAATGTTTTCTAACATGGAAAATAATAGCATAGATAGAGTATTTGGTTTTAGTGCACTATATAGACATACCTATATCTTGATATATATTTACATATATATATATATATATATATATATATATATATAAAGATAGAAAAGCAATGTGATCACAAGATGTTACCAGTCTCCATGTCTAAAGGTGTCAGGCAAGAAGAAAATGAAAACACAACAGTATCCTTTTACTAGAAAAGGTTTAGTACACTGCTCAATTTATTTTAAATGATTAATTTAATAGTATTTTATTATTGTTATTAATTTATTATTATTAAATTAATAGTTAAATGATTAATTTATTTTAAAGGATTCCTTGGATTCCCTTCTCTTATCTGATTGCTAGTGCTAGGACTTGTAAAACTATGTTGAAAATGATTCGAGAACGATTATAGAAAGACACTAGGCAGCCTTGCCTATATCCTGACCTTAGTAGAAATGATTTCAGTTTGTCGCCATCAAGGCTAATGTTGGCTGTGGTTTTTTATAGATAACTGTTCTATCTTAAGGAATGTTTCTTCCTGCCCTATTTTCTGAGTGCTTTCATCATGACTGGGTGATGGATTTTGTCAAATGCCTTCTCAGGATCGATGGATATGATCCTGTGGTTTTTGCCTTTCTTTTTGTCGAAGTGATGAATGATGTTGATTGATTTTCCTATGCTGAACCATCCTTGCATCCCTGGGATAAAACCCCCTCGGCATAGTGAGTAATCTTTTGGTGTACTGTTGGATTCGGTTTTCCAAGAATTAGTTGAGGATTTTTACATCTATTGTCAGAATGCTTGATAGACCTGTAAACCATCTGAATATTTTTTTTGTTTCAAGATCTTTTCCTCCTTTTTTTTAAATTTTTATTTTGAATACATTGGCTTACATATCTTTCACAGTAGTATTCTAGGTACATAGTAACATTGAATAGGGGAATACCCATCACCAAATTTGTCCTCCCACCCATCCCCGTCCCCTTCCTGTTACCGTTATCCTCCATCATTACCCCCAGGACTGCTAGAGTAGGTGGTCCCCTCTTAGTCTAGCATACTACTATGATCATACCCTTCCTTGTTTCCCCCTCTATTTGAGAGGCAGAGATAGAGAATTCCAGTTATGTGATATTGTTTGAAGGAAAGAAAAGCAATAGAATGGGGAAAAATTTCAAGTAAGCTGAAATTGGTCATATTCCTTTTAGAGTTTAGATAATGAAATAGAAGTCTCCAATTTTATTTTATTTTATTTTCTCTTTCTCTTTCTTTTGCGCTCTGGCATGGTTTGATTTCAGGACCGAGACTATTGTGTGGGTGCTTGTCTTTACTGCTGTAGTGCTCACTGTATATTTAATTTGATATTTCTTTCTGTATTGTTGTGGTGTTTCAATTACCTTTTTCATGTCCTCCATATGAATAATTTTTAAAACTAAATCTCCCTCCCTCCTTCCTTCTTTCCCTCCTTCCCTCCTTCCTTCCTTCGTTTCCTTCCTTTCCTTCCTTTCCTTTCCTTCCCTTCCTTCCTTCCTTCCTTCCTATTTCCTTCCTTCCTTCCTTCCTATTTCTTTCCTTCCTTCCTTCCTTCCTTCCTTCCTTCCTTCCTTCCTTCCTTCCTTCCTTCCTTATTTCTTTCCTTCATTATTCCCTCCATCTTCCCCTCCTTCCATAAGTAAGGACAATTGATTACTTTATTTTCGAAATGGTTGTATAGTATTTCTTTCTGTATAAGTTCCACATATACATACATGACACCCCAGAACGCCTGAGATATGATTGGATTCAACACTCATACATCGACCTCATCTCTATTCATGATCTCATTGGATAACCTCACAGAGTAGAGACTTTAGTCTCCTGGGAGGACTTACTGCCCAAAATCATTTTCATTCTTTGTTTGAAGAATGGAGGCATTGGTAGGAGTTGTGGTATTGGTGTTGGTGAGCTTGAGCTTGCAGGATGCTGAGGTTTTTCCGTTGAAGTACACAGGTACCATTTGATCCCCAGTCAGTTCCCCAGAAGCAGAGCTGAGCACTAGGCCTTCTGCATTCTCCTGTCAATGGGCCTGGAGCAGAGTCCTTGGGAGGTTTTCACTGGACATCAGTGCACAGCTGCGACCTTGGCATGACAAGCCTGTGGGCAGAGCACTCCCCTGGGCCTTTCCTTCTCAGAGAGTCCAACAATCTCCTTCGCAGAGCACGGAGAGATCTCAGGGTCCGTCTCTCTCCCTGGAATCTTACAGGGCTGGAAGCATGGGAGCTGGGGGAAGTAGTGCAGTGGGAAAAGTCCGCTGGGAGACTTCGGGGCTTTCCTTCCCCTCTAGGTTCAACTACTGACACAGTCCCTCCAAGAATCAGGTAGAAATGCCTGGGAGATCCGGTCAGAGACTGACCTTACAGGGACTGGCCACAGGACAGCAAGGAGGGCACTTATCTTGCACAGAGTAGGCCCAGGTTGCCTCCCGGAGTCCCACCTGCAGTTTCACTGCCCAGAATGGCCAAGTGGTCACTTCAGAGGGAACTAGGAGGAACGCTGCAAGAGCTGGGATGACCGCTTGTCTAACCGAAACCTGCCACTCTTCCCCGTTCCACCCTGAAGCAGTCAATGAGCTTGAGCAGCCAATGGCGGTTGGCTACACCACCAACAGCAGCGACGTCGGCAGCAGTGGAAGCAGCGATGGTGGCGTCAGGGGCAACGTCAGAGACATCTTCAAGCAGGGCGGCAGCAGCTTGCAAGAGGGCAGCTTCAACGAGAAGGAGGGTGGATTCTGGCAGAAGCTGCTGGGAGTGTGGGAAGGACTGGACACTGCTTCCATGGCCATAGAAGTCATCAGGGGAGGAGTCACATTTGTGGCTCCTGTCCAGGTCATGGCCCTCTCCAAAGTAATGGACTCCATACAGGAAAAACTGGAAATGGGTACCAAGAAGGTGTTGGGCTTTTCATCATGAAAAAATGTTTTTGTTTCCTCTTGCTTTCGTGTCTGACTTTTTCCTCCCCTCGGGAGTGGGCTTGGTTTATGCCAACAAAGGCTCCTCAGGCGGCCTGGAGTTGGAGAAGCCACCTTGGCTCTTGGTTCCATGTGGTGGAGCAACTGGTTTGTGGACGAAGAGCTGGAGGGGTGAGTTTCTGGCCTGCAAGTCTTTCCCATAGCAAAGAAGAGAATGGTCTACAAGTTCGAGACACAGCTTAACGGGAGAGCAGATGCCTTCTGACTAGGATGTGCTGAGTCGGTCCCTGACCCGCTCTGAACCAAAGGCCATTGTCATGGAGTCCCTCTTTTTGGATTCCAGAGTTCAGGAGTTTTGCTGTCAACCATCATCCTCTCTTCGGGTGCTTTGGGTGGATCTGGGCTTGGTATTCCTTTTCTGTTTTATCCTTTTGTTCACAGACTATTAAAGTTTTTTTTTTCTGTATTGTTCGCGTTTGTTTTTATGATATTTTCTGGCTTTGGTTTTCTTTGGACTTGAGGCCAAAGCTAGTAATATTCAGGGTTCCTCTTGACTATGCACTCTGGATGGCCTCTTGGTGGGCCTTAGGGACCAAACTTAGGTTAGTTGCTTGGAAGGAAGTGCCTTACCCACTGTACTCTCTCTAGGCCTCTGTTTTGCTTTGGGGAGCCATTTCTCGTTTCATTGGCCTATGCTCCCTCCACGAGAATGACATAGAGTAAGCATTTATCACACTGATGAGCATCTTTGCCTACATTATTTATTTTTTTTCGTATTTTGGGTCACAGGCAGTGCTTAGGGGTTTACTCCTGGCTCTACGCTCAGAAATTGCTCCTGGCAGGCTCCTGGGACCATATGGGATACCGGGCTTCGAACCACTGTTCTTCAGCATGCAAGGCAAACTAAACTCCCAACCTACATGTTTATCTCTCCCGAGGGTTTGCCTAAATTTTCAGCACAGAGACATCTCTCGAACCATAACCTAGAATAGTTTATAGACAGATGTGTCTGTACATGCTAATATATGCATATTAAATTGATCTAGAATGTACATACAATATATCAGGTGTATGATTTTATATACACAACAAACACACAGACCCTAACTACTATCCCATCTTATGCTACTTGGGGTATGGCTCTACTTAGCCTTTTTTGAGCAGTAGGATCCTGATTTCCTGAGTCAATTTATTGAGTTATATTACAATATAAAGAAGATAATCATTATTAGTTTACCTTTTCAGTCTCCTGTTTCTAAAATAAAACACGTTAACAATAATATCCTAAAATTATTCAAATATAAACTATTATAGAAGTAATATTTCAATAATAAAATAAAGAACTTCTAAAATCTACCTTGTTCTATGTCTACTTGTGCCTGCAACCAAAGCAGAACACCTTTGGAGGTTTTAACTCTCTTCAAGAATTCTCAGAGGCTAAGAATACTCAGATCCTTTCTTCCTCACGAGTCCCATACCCTGCACTCAGCTAGTGAGCAATGGTGCAGAAAGAAAATACAGGGTCCAATTGGGAATTTACCGAAAGCATCGATAATGAGAGTATGGGTTGGCCTCTGTGCACTGAGCACAGGACTGGAAATGAGCTCCCACACCAGAAGGGCAACAGAGTTTCTGTGCCTCTCTTTGGTTTGAAAAGGCCTCTGGCCCATGTCTTCCTAGGGAATCAGTTACACTCTTCCCATAAACGCTTCATTGCATGACTTAGAAATGCAACAAATGAATGTGGTAAACAGGCACCTTGAAATAGAAAGGTTTGAATGCCTCTAAATTTTGGGTTGGCTAGATCTTTAGAATGGGGTTACTTAATTCATGCGCTACTGATATGGTCAAGAAGAGCATATTGAATACAAAAGTGAGGAGACACAAGGGGCTATTTTGTGACATTGACCTTCAAAATGAATTGTGCTTATCATACTTCAAGAATTATGCCTATTTTAATGAACGTTACAAAGCAATCTTTTCCTATCCCTAACTTGTCTAGGGATATGGCAAAATAATACAGAAATGTGGTACCTGCTTTGAATTTTGCTAACCCCAATTCAATCCTCAACTCCACATTTGACCCCCTGAAGTGCACATATAGTTCTCTGAACAATGCCAAGAATGATACCTTCAGCAAAGAAGCAAGAGTATGTTGAGCCTTTCTAGACATGTCAACCCCAAACAATTGATACCTAACATGAGAATGAGTTGAATTATGCTCTTCAAGGGCAAATAACTAAATGGGTTAGAAGACAATGTAGCTGGATGGTTCTGGAATAAAATAGTGCATGTCTATATGAGCCAGAGTGCTAGTACAGAAGACAGTCATTTGGTTTGCAATTGGCTGAACTAGGTTTCCTCGGATTAAGTAGAGTAATTCGTGATAGCAGAAGCAAGAATTAACCAGGAGCAACACTGAGGGTGGCCAAAACCACCATCACCACCAACACTACCAGTAGCTCCATGAATCACAACAACAACATCAATTTTGCTTCGTTGAGTAACTCATCAATTCCCAAAGTACTTGGGAATTACATTCAACCCTATGATAGATGAACAAAAAGTGACGACCATACTGACAACAGAATAACTGCCATCAGAGCTAAACTGAGTCCTGAGATAGAGATTACACTTACCTAATGTCTAAGCATTCTAACCATCAGCAGAACTGCATTGTTTTCTGCATATTTACACCAAACTAAGAGATAGTAAGTGATCTGAAGCAATGACTAATGGTCCCAAGCAGCTCATTAAACAGAATGGCCTTTTAAGATTTTAACACTTGGCTCACAATCCTCATGTGTCTTTTTACACTTTTAATTTGGTTCTTCTGTGGTCTAGTTGACAACTCCAGGAGTCAGATCTCTGCTCCTACTCTCTGTCAGTGTGCGCCCTGTGTGGCTCTCAAAATAAATTTCAATCGTGGTTTTGGCGAGATTTGGCTCAGTTGAAAAATAAG